>VSMD01082169.1:0-46823 GCA_008750895.1 Mirza zaza
GCCAGGGGTGTCTTCTGTTCTTTGTGCTACAGGAGATGGCTCAGTGGGACTGTCTGGCCAGGGGGTGTCTTCTGTTCTCTGTGCTACAGGAGATGGCTCAGTGGGACTGTCCAGCCAGGGGTGTCTTCTGTTCTCTGTGCTACAGGAGATGGCTCAGTGGGACTGTCTGGCCAGGGGGTGTCTTCTGTTCTCTGTGCTACAGGAGATGGCTCAGTGGGACTGTCTGGCCAGGGGGTGTCTTCTGTTCTCTGTGCTACAGGAGATGGCTCAGTGGGACTGCCAGGCCTGCCCAGACCTGGTGGACGGAGGTCCTGTGTGGAGGTCACAGGACTGTCTTAGGTGGAGATGGGACAATCAGAATCATCAATTGTATTAATAGTCGAACAGCAATTGCCTGAAGCTGAGAACCTGCCCTTTGAAAGCTCTGTATTTCTGCTTATTATGAAGATGATGGCATTTTTAGACGTGAATATCCGTCCTCTCATTTGCTGGCAAATTAATAAACTCCTTTCTCCTTCTCCTCAAACCATTTGTCCTTGTTCTTCTGATGTGGCCTTGGGGACAAGTGCTGAGCTTACAGTAACAGATGTGGCGTGGGGGGGGGGGGGATAGTACCCTGCCACTGCTGGGGGAAGCAGGGAGTGGAGCCCCCGGGGCGAGCCGTGGGTCTTCCGGGGAAGGAGCAGCTTCTTTTCCAGGCGAGAGAGGACAGGACAGGCCCAGCAGCTGCTGGAGCGTGTTTTACCTACAGGAAACTCCCATTTCTTTCTCCTTGAATTAGATCAGCTCCTCACAACCTGAACTGAGTTGAAGAGAAGGAAACAGGCTCGGGAAGCATTGCGACATCGTAGCCATTTGCAAGTCAAGTTCCCTGGGATGGCCCCAGACCTGTTTCCACCCACATGGGGTGTTTGCAAACCTCCCTGTTGGATTTGTTTTGAGACTCTGATTTGTTGTTGGAAATCAAGAGGCCGAGTGGAACCAGGGAACCTGGTTTGGGTGAGCTCATTCGCGGTTCCCAAGGAACCAGGGGGTATTGGGAGATGGTGGGTCTTTCATCTGAGAGAATTCGATTCTCAGTTTGTCCCCTTTTGGATTAGGAGATGCTGATTCTCAATTGAGAATTCGTTTCTTGTTTTTTGGTTCCTGTTTGGTTGGCCATTGCATTTTGTGTTGGGGATTCCCTGTTGCTTGTCTTTGCTTGTTTGTAAAGTTCTGTTGAAATATAAGGAAGTTCTATCTAAAAGTTCCTTGGAAAAAATTTTGACTGAATGGTCAATTTATAGCTAAGAGTGGATGTGTAAAGAGAGTGGTGTTGTTTTAATCCAGTGTACGTGCTGGAGTGAGAAGTGGCTATTAAGTGAACCTTGACTTACACTGTCTTATTACTGGAATTACTTTGTCAAAGTCAGGTAACCGAGACAAGACCCCATACGTGTTGGGTTATTGGGTATGAAATGTCCAATTTCTTTAAGTTTGATTCAAGTTTGGATATTTCATATTTAATGACCTAATAGGATCTTAAAGGCCTGGGATAAAGTTAATGGTACGAGAGACAGAACCCTGCTGGCGTTGGCGGTATAGTCCCGATACATTGCCAAACAGTCAGTCCACACCAGGTCTGGGTTTGCGGCTGGGCTCTAGCCTGGACATGGGACGGCAGCCCTGGCAGGAAGGGTGATTGGCAAGCGCAGCCTGCCACCCTGCAGAGGGGGAAGGGCAGGGAGGGAGTGCCTGCCACCTGACTGCCCCACCCCCAGGCACACGCATGACAGGGCAGGGACACGCTGGGGCCAGAGGCCAGCAGCCAGCTGGGAATAGTGCCTTCCCCTGCCTGTGTGGATTCTGGCCCAGGGCAACTGTGTATTGTGCTCTACACAACTATTATTTGGCTTGACTTTTCCTTAATCTGATTTCCTCTTACCAAGGATGAACCCTGAAAAATGCCTGCCTTTGGCGTTTGCCTAGAGCAGGAGCAGAGTATTTAAGGTGTGCTAGGGACATCTTACTTCCTTGCATGCTGCCCCTGCCTTGAGAGGGGCGGGGGAGGCTATGAGGGACTCTCCAGGACCACGCCCACTAAATTGTAACTTGGGGTTTGGAATGGTCTGTCCCTGCAGGAAGCTCAGTTTGGCCAGAGGACACCCATAGCCAGAGGACAATTTATGTACAGTTAGGGTGCTTTTTGTAAAACAGAAAGAACACTGGACAGAACACTGCCAGGACTCCAGGTAGCCAGAAGCCCCTAGTAGACCAAATTTTTCTTTTCAGATTCAAGACTAGATGGTGAAAGACGGGGCCTGGAGCCCCCTGCCTCCAAACAGCCCCACAGGATTCCAGGGAAAATGACAGTGGGGATTTAATTGGTGCCAACCTGCATGGACAGAAGCAGTCAGAGGGGCTCCTGCCCGGGCCCCATCCCCAATCCTGGCACCAGCCACGCCTGGTGCTCGGTGGGCCAGGCAGGCAGTGGTGGGAGGGGCAGGCCACAGGGAGGCAGCCACAGGCACTGATGGCTGAGGAACTTCAATGGTACTCGGTTACACTTGAATGGCAGGATCCTAGAACTTGAGTGGCCTTGCTGGACTGTATTGCCTCCTGGGTTTAAAAGGGCTCTCCTGCCCCATTCGATAGAAGTCTATCAGGAACTTGTGAAACCTGCAGTCAGACAGATTTGTAAACAACGGGGTACTTATCTGGGGTTCCTAGAACTGGTGTCTAGATCCCAGACTTGGGTTGATGGTAAAGCCCTTGTATGGGGAAGAATAAGAAATGAGTCTCAGAGGCTTAGTATAAATGCTGGGAGGCATCCCATGACAGTGGCATGTCAAAGCCACCAAGCTTTTGGTAACATTAGTGATTTTTAGGAGTCTTTATAAATTAAGAATATGGGTGTTTAACTTGGGATATGCCATTTTACTTTTTTTCTTAGTTTATCATTTGTCTGTTAGCTTATTAATGGTGTATTTTGATATGCAGAAAATTCTTGTGTAGTCTGACTAATAAGTTTTTTATTTTGTTGTTTCTTAGTTTAGTAGCATATTAGAATAGACTATTCTACTCTGAGAGTATAAAAATAATTCTCCCAAGCTATTAGTACGTCTATGGTATAATTTTTTTATGTTTAAATATTTGATCCATCTGGGATTTATATTGGTATAAGGTGAAAGAGATTAAATTTTTTCTAGATGGTTACCTGGTTGTATTACCACCTATTAAAACATAATCTATCCTTTAACTTATATGAAATGTAAATTTTATTATATAATATATATTGGGATAAAATATAGTAAATATTATATTATATAGTGTTTATTTCTGCAGTTTCTAGTCATTTTATTGATCAATTTGTATATTCATTTACCACTATGATGTAACTTTAAATCTTCCAGTAATTTAATGAAGAAAGCATAAAGTTGATTTTTTATTTGTGACATTGCATTTTGAATTTAAGTGATTAAAACACTTACTTAACTAGAATAAGTCATACTTCACCCAGAAAGAAAAGTTACAAATGACAGCAATATCCTTGAAGACAAAATTATACCACAGAACTTAGAAATTAGTCTAATACATATATGTCATTGTCAAACACTTAGCATGGCCCATGTCAAAAGTTGTCAGAGAGGTCGGACAAATATCAATGTCTAAAGTGACATTTAAGAGACCAACAGCCTGGCAATTGAAATCCTATTTTAACAGCAAGAATCATTCCACTTGGAAGTGCATTCCTGATGTTGATTTTCTTACCTGAGTAATGTGACTTAAGCTAGTTGCTTTTAGTTAGATAAAATCAGGGACCAAGTAGCCAGAAGAATTTAGTAGAGACATTAATCCATGCTGGAGAATACCAGCCTGAGCCTGATGATAGATTTTAGAAAACAGGGTCAAATTCGGTACAAGACATTAGCACTACTAAGGTAAGAAAACGATGATTTACTGTTTGGCAAAAACAATATTACCACTATAGGCCATACTGTGATCAACTGCTTTTTTTTTTTATCAATTGGAGTGTTTATAAATTTTTCTAGGTAAAAAATAATACACACTCATACAAATTTACATAGTACAAATGTGTATTTACCATAAAATGTGAAAGCTCTCTCCTCCAAAGAGAGTACCAGAAGTAGTACTGTGAGAACATTTTGATGATCACTGTTTCAGAATTCACCTGTGAAAGATTTTTTATTTTGTTTTGTTTTATTTATTTTGTTTTGCATCTTGATGTTGTTTTTTAATTTGTGGTGGGTTTCTTCCCATGTCAATATATAGCTAACCTCTTTCCTTTTTTCATTTGTATTAAATTTTGCATTAACACTTTTCTTTTTATACAATTTATTATCAGGATTATTGTTATTTTAAATCAGAAAAACTCAGTCAAACAAAAGTGAGATTAATGGAATAGAAAACTCTGAAAAACTAATAAGTATTTTCATCCATCAAATGTGCAAAAATAAGTATGGAGACATAGGCATTCTTACACATTTCTTCATTCCTTTTGGAAAGTAATGTAGTTATACCTTTTATAAAATAAAGACATCCATATTATTTGACTGAGCTATCCCATTTCTGAGCATCTGTACTGCATAGATCAGGGCCCCAGAATTGTGAGGGCATATGTGCAAGGATTTGTATAGTAAAACTCCTCCATATGGCAAAAAACTGGAAAGGATCTTAAGGTTCACCTGTTATGCAGTGATTGAACATATCACAGGCAATGATGATGTAAAATATTAACCTGTGATTTGATGAAGGTGTCTCTGCCAGAACGAAGGAAACAGGGCTGGAGTAGAGCACCACATAGGTTCACTCACATTCCAGTGTTTCAGCTGCAGGAAGACAGGAATGAGCAGTGTCTTGATATTTACTTTATCAGATTAGCAGTCTCACCTTTCAGAAGATGAGTTTCTTGCCTTTTATGCCCACTCATCAATGAGTAAGAAAAAGAAGGAAGAAGAAAGGACTTTTATTCCTTAGATGATTCTGATTAAAACCTAAACAAAAAAGGATATAGTATATTGAAAATCTAAAGCCACAATTGGAAAGAGATGGAAATTATCTTCAACAACTTTTTCAAACTTTGGGGGTTCGTGATAATAAAAGCCATACTTTTTTCCAGGCACTTCTAGGTTTCTCAAACCATCTGTGCTTCAAGGAAAATTCAGTTCATATGTTTTTAGTTAATTTACACTTAACTCATCAAAATGTTGACTTGTTATTCCAGCTATTTGATGTCTCAGAAATCATACACACATTTTAATGTATGTTCAAAAGTGTTTCCCCCTTTTGGATAAGGAAGTCATCATTAGCTAGCAGTAAACAGAACCTGGAAGGGCTTAAGTCTGATTCCAAATGAAAAACCAAGGAAATTCCAAGGGGTTTGAAACTTGGAAAACTACTTTTCACACACATGGTTACAAGCTCTTTAAAGTAATAAACATGAGAAATGACCAAAAGACATTAGAATCACCACCAGCATAAATGGAGCTTCTAGAATGTGAAGACGTTAGTTAGGGACTTAAAATGTATACCATATTAACTCCAAGGTCAGCACAAACAGCCCACACCACACTGGTTCATCTGTACCAAACATTGTGCAGAAGCCAGTAGGCTAAGTTTTTCATGAGAAAGGACAAAGGATATTCTTCAGAAATTTTGATGATCCAAGGATCTTCTTTCCTTTTATGTTAAGTATATTAAACATATGTGTATTAAGTTCCTATATGTTTATATATGCAGTCCAGAAGTAATTCCATGGCCCCCACCCCATTGGATATGTCGTTAGTCCATAATACTTGGGCAAATCTATCACAGATTAATGTATAGTGGTCTAGTTTTACGCCTAGTTTAAAGCTTAAAGCTTCAGTTAAACTGAACCAATGCTCATGACATGTACACACAGACTTTTAGAGCTCTTTCATCCAGGAACCAGGTGTTTCGTGACTGAAAACAGGAAGGAGTTCAGAAACTATAAACCACAGAAGGTGTTTTGAGGCCAAATCCCATGCTAGGACCAAAGGAACCAATTCATGTTCAGGAATGGACTGAAGAATGAGGCAGAAGATTCAAGATTCAGAGAAATGGATCAATAGGAACATGAAATAGAAATGAATCAATAGGCACATGAAATAGAAGTGGATCAATAGGAACATGAAGCTGGAGGAATCAGAGCAGCCAAGAGGTTAAGAGAATATTCTGGGGTCCTGTGGGGATTGGAGAGGGGGCAGAGATGGAACTACAAGTCAAAGGCAGGCCGGTTTGGGGCCCTTTTCACTATCGCCAAACTGGTTGAGTGGTTTGACTTATTATTCGGGCATAAATCCATAAAGTAATAGAAGGGTCAGGGATAGAAGATAGAAGGAAACACAGTAATCATCTCAGCCAAGTTTGTAAATTCTTACCCTTTCATTTTGATAAATGTGAAATTCGTGGCCCAGACTAGAGAGGTAGCATTTTTACCTAGTTACACCCTAGCTAGTGTCAGAGCTGGGACACCAGCCACAGAGTCTCTCAGTACTTCCAGCCCAGCTTTCTCTCTACTGCACTAGATCCAAAGCTAATTAACCATTTCCTCTCTTTTCCCTCCTCACCTGCCCCTCCCCCTCCCCCACACGACCCCTCCCCCACCTCCTTCTCTTCCTCCTCATAGTTTTTCTTTCTTTCCTCTTTCTTTTTTTTTGCTTTCACATGCATCACTCACTCCCACTCTAACTCAAGATGAAGTAGAAGTGACAAAATGTCACACCAAAGCTCAACTAGAATTATTTTCAGAGGGGGTCACAGCAAAGCATATTTGTTTTGTGAGGTTCAAGCTTATCCTCAGCATAGGAGTTCAAAGCTGTGAACCAACCTTGAACCTTGAGAATTGTGAGTCGACAAGATGGGACAATATGTCAAAGGAAAAAAGTTCGAAAGACTTGGCTGTCAGTTCTCTTTTTAAAAAGAACATTTTGGTGAGTTAAGTGTGAATGAGTCAGAAACACACGGGTTTTATTTCCCTTGCCATATGCACGGGTTTAAAAATTAATGAAAAAAAGTTCTCAGCACAACATGTTTTGAATTTTGTCTTTTTCTCTTATGATCTCTGGAAGATGGAAGCTGAGGAATGGTGAAGACAATGGAATAAAAAGCAGTTGTGAGTTTCAAATGTTTATATAATACACAACACTCTGTTAGACCTAGCAGAAAAGTCATCCAGTCTGAGAACTTCATTCTGAAAGCCTTGTTATATTTTTAGTGTTTGACCCAATTACATGACTGAAACAAATTTCCAAACAGGTATTTATCTGAATTTATTGTGTGGCACTCAGGAACAGGGCCGTGAGGAACCTGTTTTGTTATAAGGAGTGTGATGCTTGAGCTAAGATGTGTAATTGGACAATTAGAATGACAGAGATCGTGATCATGAATTACTTTAAATTTTAAGGCTTTCCAAAAAATAAAAAAAAATCTACTAGATGGTCTTTCATATATGGCATTTTATCTGTCTCAGATAAAAATATACTATACTTTGTATAGTATAACTAGGAACTTTGTGTAGAATTTTAATTATTTCTATCAAGAAAAATAAAGAAATACTTCAAGATTCTCATAGTCCTTTTTAATTTTTTGTTCTTTTTGGCCAACTTGATGGGGGAACATTTGACAATTATTCTGTTGGTGTTACGGAGTACTTAAAGTCTCCTGTTTTGTTGTAGGAATACTTATAATTAGTGCAATAAATCTCAAATCTTTTCTACAGGCAGCTTCTACAAATTCATCCTTTTTCATACTTGTCTTTGTTCCCTGATTTGCCCAGGAACTTTTAAGAGAACATGCAAGTTTAAATAAACTGTCTCTGGTTAGCTCGTGGCTTGGCTTTTAAAAACCCTAGGATGATTTAAATCAAGTCACTAGAATTGGATGAAATCACAACAAAGCTATGCTTGTAATTTTATTAAAATGATAGGTTGGTCAGGACAAAAATGCTCCACTCGATCGTGTGCCAAGATGTAGCGTAGGCAGAGTAACCCGGCCATACTGAGGGCGGGTCCCGGCCCACAGCAAGAGTGCTCTACACGCGGCGGCACGTCTGCTCGTAACTATGTGACTCTTTTGCATGTTGTTCCATGTATTTTAAATAGAAGAAAAACCGGGCTACATTTCAAAATTTCAATGTGGTACATGAAAAGACTTTGTTCACATTTAATTAAATTACCGTTTATGTGCCATATGTTTAATCAGATACGGCTTCTATCCCAGATGGAAGTAATGGGTAGGAATAAGGTTTAAAGTGTATTTTCCTTCTTCTAAAAGTACAAGGTACAAATTGAGATGATTTTCTAAGAAATGGCATCACAATGACAAACTCATATGGCCACTGCTGTGACACAAGCCCTTAAATGATCACTTCACGGCTCATTAACTCTCAGAACTGTAAAGATGGGTAGGACCTTCAGCTCCAGAAGACAATACTTAAATTATTTCAAGTGCAACTTTCTTTGGGCATACTGCTGCCCTGCCTTGCCAAAGTGTTTTGTTTAGTATTCCAGATCAGGTTTATTTTTTAAATTATTAATAAAATAACAAAGAGATTCTCACTGTTAATTTATACATGTAAACTTAAATCATAAAAGTGTCTAATGCAACTTGAACTGAAATTAAGTAGACACCTCTCAGGATCTCTCTCTGTTCACGGAAACTATTAACAGAATTCACTTTGCTCATTTGCCAAGTGCATGTGCATTCAGCAGAGGAAGAGAAGTGCCATTTCTACCATATGAAGTGAGCATGTGTTTTTCTTACTTTGCTGCTCTGCTGTTTTTGCCATGTTTTTTGAGTTCAAGTCTCTAATCAGTTGGTGGGAGTGTAGATTTAATGACATTTATTTTGGAAAACATGTTCTGCTAACATTTTGTAGTAATGTAAGCCATTTAATTCTAAAATTGGCAGCTGAAACTGACACTATGTTCACATAAGCAACTACTCAAATGTTTCAGTCAAAAGCATTTTGGAACACTAAAGGCCAGGACATTATTTCTGGGTTTGCACACTTCCGAAAGTGAAAGAGTTTCAGTCAGGGCCTTCCCCTCCAATACCACGAAGACAGAGCCTGAGAAAAACGCTAATGTGCCTCTCCTGTTTGTGGTATGTCCCATGTGTACTAAAGTACTTCTAAGGAAAATAAGGAGAAATAAAAAACATATAAGGATGAGATTCTTGGCCTTAGCAGCTGTCTTGGTATGGTGTGCGTGCGTGTGGGTGCGCACGTGCACAAACATGTGTGAGATGGACTCTGCAGAGGGGACAAGCCAAGCAGTAGGAGAGAGAGGTACAGAGACTTCCCTGTAAAAGAGACATGCTGAATAGGCTCAAATTAGAATAGGACCCTTCTTTAATTCGCCCAAAAGGCTGGGCAAGAGAGTTACATTCACCATCTGGTTTGCCAAGCAAGAGGGTATCAGGACAGTGGCAAGAAGACTCTGAAACTATAGTGAAGCAGCCATTTTTTTTCTTTTTTTTTTAATTCAAACTATTTTAGGGATACAAATATTTTTGTTTACATGGATCACTTTTATGTTTGAGTTATGGTTATAAGTGTGCCTGTCACCCCAATAGTGTTCGTTGTACCCATTAAGTAGGTTATCACCCATCCTCTCCTTCCCCCTCTCCCCTGCTTGATGTCTGTTAAGTTTTACTTCCCTCTATGCACATGTGTGCTGATCAGTTAGTTCCAATTTAATAGTGAATACGTGTGGTGTTTGTTGTACCATTCTTTAGACACTTCACTTAGGATAATGGTCTCCAGTTCTATCCAAATTGTTGCAAAAGGCATTAAGTCATCCTTCTCCATGTCTGAGTAGTACTCAATGGTATACATGCACCACATTTGTTAATCCACTCAAGATCTGATGGGCATTTGGGTTGATTCCATATTGAGAACTGTGCTGCTATAAACATTCAGGTGCAGGTGTCTTTTTTAAATAAAATGACTTCTTTTCCTTTGGTTAAATACCCAGTAGTGGTAGCCATTTTTTTGAGCATCTTGCTTCATGGCCTTTGCACTCGTGTTTCAGTCTGGCTGGAATGCTCTCCCCCAAACCCTCTCCTTCAGATAGCTCTACATTCCTCTCCCTTTGGTCACCGTGCCATCTTTCTATAATCCCCCCTTATAACCCTGTTCTTCCCTTTCAACACATGTAACCATGGAGATGAAATTCCTGCTTGTCTACATTTTCTCTTAAGGTAAACTTTATGACAGTGAAGGCCAGGTCTGCCTCATTCACTGCTTTACCTGCAGCACATGGCACAGTGTCTTTCTATGTTGGTGCCTAATAAATCCTGGTTGAATGACAAAATGAATGAATACCTTCTCTACACCTTCAATTAAGGCAGAGTGTGGGTCATCTCAGAACTCTGACAGTAGATTCAGAGAGGGTAGCCATTATGTCTTTTTTCTTATTATCCTTAGTGGCTACCATGATTCCTGGTAGATCTTCGATAATGAATTTACTGAGTGTACAAATTATATATACAGATATATATAACATGTGTCTCTGTGTGTGTACATATGTGTGTATATATATTATATATATAAACTATTCTAAGGAATTGGTTCGCATGATATGGAGGCTGAGAAGTCCTAGGATATACCATCTGCAAGCTGGAGACCCAGGGAAGCTGGTAGTATAATTTGAAGGCCTAAGAGTCAAAGAGTCAATGGTGTAGATTCCAGCTGAGTTTGAAAGCCCGAGAACCAGGAGTGTTGGGGGCAGGAGAAGATTGATGCCCCAGTTCAAACGGTCAGGCAGAGACTGGATTCAACCTTCCTCTGCCTTCTTGCTCTCTTCAGTCCCTCCATAGATTGGATGATGTCCAAACACAGTGGGAAGGCCTTTCTGGTTTACTCAGCTCAGCAATTTAAATGAATCTTTCTTCTAGAGACACCTCACAGGCACACCCAGAAATAATGTTTAACCAGGTCTCTGGGCATCCTGTGGCCTAGCCAAGTTGACACATGATGTTAACCATCATACCCCCGATAGCCAAATACGTATCTAATCCTATCGAATCTGAATACTGATTTTCACTGTGCCTCAAAAATCTTTCAGGATTCTAGTAGCTTAGATTCTTGTCTACAGAAAATCTTGTGGATCATTTGTGAGGGTACGGTTGTTGGAAAGCTCATGGAGACAACTCAATGATTCCGATATGTGTCACCCATAAATTCCCATGACAACCTTGACATTGTGCAACTTAAAATTACTCAGAAGATGCTTAGAGGTATATAAAGCCTCAAAGATGCATATGTAGAAAGACTTGGTAGGCTTTGTAAAATGTAATAACATAATCCAATGACTTAAAAAAAACTAGTTATGGTTAGAGTTAAGAAACTAAGATATAGTTCTTTTTACCTGGCTATGAACTAGTTATGTATGCATTTATTTGTTTATTTTTTGTGGTGAACTTTTAGAGTGAAAGCTGTGCTCAATTAGATTAGCCATGTACACATTCTAATTCTTCAATATCACATCAAAATGCCAGTGTGTATTTCAGAGATAGCAAATACGCTTAGCAATTAGCCTAAACAATGGAAGTACTGTAGCTGAAAATGCTCTATAATAAAAGACAAATTACACTGGAAAGTGAATGATTGGTGTAAAAAAAAAAAAGAGTTATATCTTAAATTCATGGGCCTCTTCTGTAAATTATTTGCCAAACACTTAGTGCTTAGAAAGTTAAAGTATGGTATTAGATGCTGGTGGTTGGCTATGTCAGCCCAAAGTTAGCATGCTCCTAAACAAGATTGTTAGTTTGTTCCTAAACAAGATTGACTTTAAGTGCCCTTTATTTTCTGTACCTCAGTTTGCTCTTTTATGTGCTATTTGTGCATATTTCATGGATCGGTTATACCCAGAACTCTACCATTTACTCTAGCCTAGCACAATGACAATTCAAAGGTAGTGTAACACACAAAAAATGAGTATCTCCTCACATAGTATTACACATGCAATATTATTACTATTATTTTAAGTGCAAATGAGAAAAAAGAAAATACACACACTATCTTTACCAAATCTATTACTTAATTAAAGTGAAAGAAAAAAAGGAAAAGATCAGTGTAGGAAAGAAAGGTACTATTTTAGTGGAGTCAATATGATGAATTAAAAGTATTGGCAACATTTTAAATGCTATAAATGAAATAAATGCCACAAAACTTTCCTAATAGAATTACAACTGTTGAATAACAGTGTTCTAGTTTTGGTTCTAGAGTATTGTTTGAGTTGCCATTGACAATCATCAGTTATACAGTTTAAAATCTAAGGGGCAAGTAGTGACCATGTTAAATGCTGGAATTTTGATTTTTTTCCCCCATTATATAGTTTTATATTTGAAACCATTTCCATATTGTCTGCTTTATTTTAGCAGGAATTATATTTCTTCATGCAACCTTCGAGTTCAAATATTAGCCACTTAATAGATTATAGAGGTTCTGAGGTTAAAAAGCTACAGGTAGACTTTATAGATTCTACACATCATACTTTTCACTTGTAAAACTCAGGACGCCGGTTGACCTGACTTATTGCCACTTGGCACCAATTTCAGCTCTGTGACATCACTTGAACTGTGGTTTTGAATGATTATGTAACTGTTAACTTTCTACAGTTGTGGTATGTTGTATCTCCAGAAAGATCCAGCTGTTTTATTTCCTTGGAGTCCTCATGGTTTGTGGCATGTGCAAAACACACTCAGCGAAATTTAAATGAATCTGTTTAAAAATATATAAATGAATCCATTTAGTGAGTTTTAGTAGTACCATTATATCCCTTGAGATTTTCAATTCTGACCTTTTCCACTTAAAAAATAGGGATATGGAAATCTTAGTCATTGCCTTAGCCAGGCTTTGCATATTTGCTGCTGATATAAACTCCATGCACATTTCATGGGCTAGTGATGCCCAGTGCTCTACCATTTACTCTATCCTAACACAATGGCAACTCAAGAGAGATGATTCAGTATGAATAAATATTTATACATTCTATCTGTGCTCAAAGATTAAGAAGTTTTTTTTCTCCTGAGTCAACTTCAAGTACAACTACTTTGTTTCTATTTTAGGATCAGGACCAGGTTTTGTTCCTGACTTTCTGGCTAAAGGACCAGTAAACATGATATACCTCATGGTGCTTTTTTGTGGCACAAATACTTGCTTGATTCTGTGCATTCTTGTTCCAGAGGTGAACCTCCCTTGTGGCAGATGCAGACTCTGGCTCCCATGTGCCTGTTTTACTTAGCTGCTGTTCTCTGATCTGTGGCTGTGCTTTTCTTGTGCCATTATTTTCCTGGCTCTGACGAAATGACAACCGCCCTTTTGGATTCCTCCACATGCTCTGCCAGCATGTCCAAATTCTGCTGCTTCAACACTGCTGAGTGAGATGCCACGTCCGGAACTGTGTGCAGGCTAATGTCATTTTGCATTTGGAGACTTTGAGAAATTTCAGAGTCACCAATCTCTACTGCAAACAGATCCCTAATTATTTCTTTGTGGCTTGCTCTAAAATTACATTTCACAGCCAATGCATGATCATGATTCAGAAAAGTTTCCATTGTCTCTTCTCAGCTTGGCTGCATTGAAGAAATCTGGTCCCTTTGAAAGCATTTGGCAATCAAGTGTTCTGCAGATTTCCCATAATTATCAGGTTCCTTTTCTCTTTTAAAGGTGAAGGAATTTAATTTTATGCTGGCCTCAGGCTTGTTAACATAAACTAGATAACAGCATGGTCTTTCAGAGGTCTGTGATTGTTCTAAATGAAAGGGTTGCCTCTAACTGGGCCAATAGTAACTGGAGAAATACAGACGGGTGAGGACATAGAAGTGCATTATTAGCCCATGGAAAAGATATCCACAAGGCACGGGCTCTTTTCCTATCTTCTCATAGCAAGATACTCTTTGTCCATTATCTCTCTCTTTCCTCTCCCTCTTTTTCTTTCCACATTTCTTTAATTTTAATTTTTCCTTTCATTTTCTTTTCACATGTCTGGGAATGGGCATCTGCCCCTGACAGAAGATGGCCCATCTCAGCATGTCGAGCTGCAGTTAGCCAGGTTTAGGCCTTCTCAAGAATCAGAAACCGTGTCCTCGCAAAAGAGATACAGTTTTCCTTGACTTAAAGTGAACTGACCCCAGGTTCAAAGTTTATGGGTTATGTGACAACAAACTTCTAGTAGGCAAACAACATGGTTTTCATACGACAAAGGGGCACTTTTTCAGTTATCAAGCCATTTTGCTAAAAAGAGCTAAAAACGAAAACTCTGGTAGTTCACTGAGCATGAGATTAAAGACATTTTGCTAAAACTTCTTTCCTTCCTTGGGGGAAAAATACTTTATTTTGTGAAATTAAAACCCAAGTCATAGCCCTTCCATTTTTTGGTATGAATGCCTATTTATGCTCCATGGCCACATGTGTAATCACATTTTAAAAGATTACAAATAGAATTCAAGTCTAAAAGTAATTACAGGAATGAGCATAGCAGGAATTCAAGTATTCTTGTTAACCCAAACATCTCATAATCTCAAATTTGTGTCTGTGTGTGTTTACCAGTTCCGGTTGTCAATCTCTTATAAAGGTTCTTGCTTCTGGCTTTTATATCAGAAGATCCCAAATCATATTCACACCCAAACCTTATTTTACTTCAATTATATTCTGAGAAACATAATTATATGTTAATTTTTATAATTTTATTTTTTTGTAAAACATTTCTGTGCTATTTTAAAAATAAAAAAATACACATATTAACCTTCATGTGCTTGATGAATTAATCATATTCAGAAGAATTGAGCTATGGGGATATTCATGTATTCCATAGGCATTTCATACAACTCTTTTACAGAATTAAATGGTCTTATTTATGGTGTAAAGATATTGTAATTGGCAGATACACATATAGTTCTGATATGTGTGTAGCTCAGTAAGCGCCATATGTACAAGTGCTATAATACCTGTATCATTCAATAACTACAGAGGTATTTTATGACATTTTCTCCAATGCTTTTCCACATTTTAGGATTAGGCAATCTATCGTGAGGGATCAGTAATATTTTCTGGTATAGAAAGTTTGCCATCAGTATCTTATTTCTACCAGAAAAAAGAATCATCTACTATTATTGACTTACCACAATTATATAGAAAGGGTCTTTTATCAAAAGACTAAATGCATTTTTCCTAAAAATACTTAGGATGGCTTCTTGTATGTAGTAAATCCTCGATCTGTGTCAGTTTTTATTATTTTTATTTAAGTTAGTTGGTCTCTACTGACAGTAGATGATAGAAACTAAGTCAAACTAGTTTAGAGAAAACAAGGCTTTTATTGGCTTATGCAATTGGAGAGTGCTGGCTTCAGGCACAGCTGAATCCAGGCGGTCAATGGTGTTGGGAATCCGTCTCTTTCCATCTCTCCAGGCTCCCTTCCTCGGCGACGCGTCCGAGGCAGGCTTCCCCTGCCGCGCCTGCCCGTGCTTCCGGGCACACCTGCAGCCGCCTCCAAGAGCAGTCTGTGGATCCTCTGGTCTGACACGAGCCGTCGATCGCGTCTCACTGGTACCGGCCGCCCTGGCTCGTGCCACGCAGTCGCCCGCGAGTGGCGAGGTCGCGGCCGGCGGGGGGAGGCCGGGCCACGAACCGCGGGAGAGCGAGCACGGACCGGAGGCGACCCGCGTCCACACCCGCTTCAGCACCCTCCAAGCTCTCCCGGTTTCCCGCGCCGACTGTGCGCGAGCGGGGGGAGGAGAACGGCGTGACAGGGACGGCAGGGAGGGGCATTCAAGGGGAAAGGCCCAGTCTCCGCCCCCAGCGACAGACACCTGCGGGCTCCGAGGCGTCGGAGGAGGACCGCGGGGCGAACGCACTGAAGGAGGCGGGAGAAACCCAGAGCGGGAGAAAGCTGCGACTGGAGAGCGGAGCGCCCCCGCGGGTGTGGCCGGCGGGCCAGGTGCGGGCGGGTTGCAGGCAGGGCCTTCTAGCGCGGCCCTGGCGCTGGGGCTGTGTTGGTGGCGGGGAGAGTGTCGTCCGTCTGGTGCCGGGAGGCCGGGCTGGGGGCCCTGATGCCAGATGCGCTGCCTGGGGGGGCTCGTAAGGAGAGGCAGCGTGCGATGGCAGGATGCAAACGTTTTAGGAAGCTGAATCTGGCAACAGGCTGCAGAGTGTCTTAGAAAGAAGGCAGTGGCAGGTATCTAGAGCGGTGTGGAGGCCACTGCAGAACTGTAGAGTACTGTGACAGACTGAGATGGGCGTGAGGAGGAGGAGAAACAGTGACGCAGAGGAAAATGTCAAAGAGAGGACCAGGAGGACTTTGAAGAGCGAGTGCAAATGGAGCACAAAAGAGAAGGTGACTCTAAACCATCCAACCCGGGGGCCAGGTAACGGAGGAGTATGTAGTGACAGTTGGAATGTAGTGACAGTTGGAAGTCTGGTAATGTGATGCCTCCAGGCTTGTTCCTTTTGCATGATGGCTTTGACTATTTGGGCTCTTTTCTGGCTCCAAACAAGCATAGAATTATCTTTTCTAGATCTGTGAAATATGACATTGGTATTTTGATGGGGATTGTACTGCATCTGTGAATCACTTTGGGTAGCGTGGACGTTGATTCTACTGATCCAAGAGTATGATACGTTTTCCATTTGTGTCACCAATGATTTCTTCCCTCAGTGTTTTGTAGGTCTATTTGTAGAGGTCTTTCACCTCTTTGGTTAAATTCCTAGGTATTTCATTTTCTTTGTAGCTATTGTGAATGCTGTTGAGTCTTTGATTTGATGCTCAGCTTGACCGTTATTGGTATATAGGAATGCTACTGATTTGTGTATATTGATTTTGTTACCTGATACTTCGCTGAATTTATCTATCAATTTCAGGAGTCTCTTGGTGGTGTCTTTTGGGTTTTCTAGATATAAGATTACATTGCCAAAAAAAGGCAACAGTTTGGCCTCCTCTTACCAGATTTGGATACCCTTTATTTCTTCCTCTTGCCTGATTGCTCTGGCTAGGGCTTCCAGCACTATGTTGAATGGAAGTGGTGACCGTGCCACCCTTGTCTTGTTCCAGCTAGAATGGCTTTTATTAAAAAATCCAAAACCAGTAGATGCTGGCATGGATACAGAGAGAGAAGAAAGCTTATACATTGTGGGTGGGACTGCAAATCACTACAACCTCTATGGAAAACAGTGTGGAGATTTCTCAAATAACTAAAAGTAGACCTACCATTCAATCCAGAAATCCCACTACCGGGTATTTACCCAAAGAGAAAGAAGTCGTTTTATCAAAAAGACACCTGCACTTAAATGTTTATTGCAGCACAATTCACAGTTGCAGAGATGTGGAATCAACCCATGTGCCCATCAATTCGTGAGCAGATTAACAAAATGTGGTATATGTATACCATCAATTAATTCACTTTGCAACAATTTGGATGAAACTGGAGACCACTATTATAAGTGAAGTATCTAAAGAATGGAAAAACAATACCACATGTACTCACTATTAAACTGAAACTAACCAATGAACACACATGTGCACAGAGAGAAGTAAAACTCAGTGGAAATCAAGCAAGGCGGAGGGGAGGATGAGTGAATACCTACCTAATGGGTGTAGTGAACACTATCTGGGTGATGGGCACATTTATAACTGTGACTCAAGCATAACAAAAATGATCCATGTAACCAAAACCATTTGTACTCCTGTAATATTTTGAATTTTTTTTAAAAGAATGTAGTGACAAAAGTGATCATTTCATAGTATTTACAGGGCTTTTCTCAACAACGTTCTCTGTTCCTATATTGTAGCTCTTTACATACATGTCTTTTTTCAGGGACAATGTCTAATTCATTTTTGTTTCTTCAACAACATGAAGTTTGGTGTTTTGCACATGGGTGAATCAACATATATTTGCTAAATGAATTTTACAGAAGGAGTAATTGATTCCTGGGCATGTTAAAAATTTGCTTACCCAGCAAGTTAGTGATGGAATGGCAATGAGGGTCATCTTATCAATGCCTGCCTGGTACTTCATTCTCTGTAATCTTATACTGCCTTGGTTCTTCTTAGGGGAGAAGGGAATTTCTCCAATAAGAACTGCCTGGCAAGGTAGCTGAAGTAGGCATCCATGTTCTGTCATATACAAGCTTACAGTGCATTTCTAGATTACACCATGTGCCTCAGATCTCTTTCAAATTTAGAGCATCAGAAGCAAGACTTCATCTAACCCCTTAAAACTCTTGGTGTTTTCCATGTAGTTTGGTAATTTATAAATTTCCAAGACCATGGCGCTCTTCTGAGTTCCAAGATCCTGTTAGGTTTTGTTTTACATATGAAGTATGACACTAGGGTAGGGGGCTACAATAGATTGCAAAGAAGTACATGATAACATTTTCTACAATGTTTCTCAAAGTATGTTTCCCATATCATCAGCATCACTTGGGAACTTAAAGATGCAAATTCTTGGGCATCACCCCAGACCTACCAAATCAGAAATGTGGAGCTGAGGCCCAGCAGTTGGCATCTTAATGAATCTTCCAGATGATTAAAGTGCATTGAAGTTCGAGAGCCATTTGTCTATGGCAACACCCCCCAAGTGACCTCTTTGATTATTTGATTTATTTTTAAACTTGAGCTTCCATCAGAGTCACCTGGAGGTCTTGTTAAGGCACTGATTGTTGGGCCACCCTCAATTTCTGATTCAGGGGGTCTGTGGTCTGAGAATTTGCATTTTTAACAAGTTCCTAAGTGATGTTTGTACTGCTTATCTGGGAACCACGTGTTGAGAACCACAGTTTTGGGGTCAGATGGCTATAGGAAACCTTTTGTGAAGCTCATATCCCTTTAACAAAGATCCTCCCTAAATGCTCTTGAAAGAGCTGTAAATTTCTGTAGAATCCATATATGTGTGTGCAGGACACAAAGACTTCATCTGATGAAATGTGTAGTCCCATGAAATGCCAAAGGCATTTACTGGGTAGTCCCAGTAAAATTAACCAGAGAGGGCACGCCACTGAAGATTCATGCTCCTTCTCTACAAGCACTGAGTGGTGGTAAGTTGCAAAATTAAAGTTGAGGCAATACTGAAAAAATGAGGACTGAAAACTCCCTTCTGAATTTCAGAGATTCAGTTTAATAAAATGCTACTGTGGCACAAAGCTATAATCTGTTTCTGAACCCCAATTTGTGTATAGTGGGAGATCGCATCAGTGGGGAAAGGCTGCATCTCCTTATTGGGAGAGACTAATTGGAAGCTACAATTAGCTGGGTAGTAAATGCCAGGAATTCTGAATCACAATTGCAAAGTAGCTTTCATTTGGCACCGAGTGTGTGGGGACAGTGATGTCACTGAGCAAGAGGTGGGAGTCTTTGCCTGTATGAGTTGAGACTCTCGAATGTACGTGGGCAAATGTGGCAGATTTTCTTTGTCTTGACTCACACGCACCCCATACTCAAATTGGAGACTGCTGAGGTGGAAGATGGGACAGGAAAATCTGGCCATGTAGGAATGGCTCGGATGTTTGATGGGTATGAAACTTTGTGTTTGATTTTGCTTCTTTCGTCTTTGGGATGCAGTCTCAGTGCATGATTAGTACATCTCCAGTCATTTGAATTTCCTAGAATGACTTTGTTAGCCAGCATCCTCTCCTGACCTTCAATCCTAAACTGCCTTGGAAAGTTTATTTCTTTGGGGGAAGGCATTGGCTCTTCAGGTATTCCATGAACGTTCTTACACATGACTTTTTTACATCATTAGAAAGCTGTTAATTTGTGTATTTGTTTATTGATTAGCTCACTCAATTATTCAGTAAATATTTATGAAGCATTCATTACACTTCTGGCATCATTCTGGGCAAATGAGGAATGATTTCTGCCTCTGGACCTCCTTATCTCACCATTATATGTAGTGGTTAGTTTTGATACCTCTATCTTTTTACCTAGACTTATTTTACCTAGATTTGTTGATTTAAAACTACTTATTGAGCAACTTTTCTATGTCGAGCATTGGTATCTATTAGTGAACAAGACAGGACCCCTGCCCTTGTGGAGATCACATTTAGATGGAGGACAGAGACATGATAAATAAGTTATGTGGCACATTGCTCCTCCACTTGGAATGCCATCCTTATGCTCCTTGGCTACCTCATACTTACTTTCCACTAAAGGCCCAGCTCAGCACATCTTCCCTGAACTACTAAGCCTACAGAACTTTGGAGCTTCTTGGTAAAATGATACTGCACTAATTGCTATTGTGGGTACCATTCATTTGATGTCTCTCATAACTAGATGCCTTGTATTACTTATTGTCACAGTATTTTTAAAAGCATTGCATGAAATATAAGAAGCAGTAAAGCATGTGTGATGATGATATAACCAACTTCAGGGCAGTGCTTATGAATGGAGAGGGAGAAGAAGGATTTAAAGTAACTGGCAAAGTGTAAATCTGGATGTAAGTACACGGATGAACATAAACATCCAATACATGGTTGATTGTTTAAACTATCATTGGCAAGATCAGTGCTATGCATCATCATGTGTAGTTGGACAATCACTACTTTTAAACATAAAAAACTCTCTTCAAATGGACCAAAGAAAAACATAGAATTGATCATCTAAAAAAAATCTATTGAAAATAAAGATTAGTATAAAATATGTGCTAAGAAGTCATAGCCAACAGATTAATCCCTTTCAAATGTCAGCTAATATTGAAAGGACAAAGGAAAAAACACCATTAAAAATTTTCTGGAAAATCAGACTTTGATGAAGCAAGTCTATGGTCAAATAATTTTCCATAGAAGACTATTATTCCTATCTATCTTTCTCTCTGACAGTATGCATGGAAAGTAAGATTCTTTACATTTGCTGCACAAGATGAAAAAGCTGTAGGCAATATTACACTCAAGCTTCATCTTTTTAGTACCACAAGGCATGAGCTTCCAACATGGAAGACATCAGAAAACTTCAATTTATTCAGGAGCCAATGGTGATAATCTAGGAAGGAGAAAAGCCACGAAATAGAAGACAGACAATTTATTACAGTGAAATAGAATCCTAAAGTTAATGTATCATCCCGTCAAAACATCAGGGACTGACGTTTACTGAGCACTTTCCGTGCACCAGCCACTGGGTAGGCTCTTCACTCTAGCACATTCACCTTTAATAGTAATCCTGTAAGGCATTAGAATCCCCATTTTACAGAAAAGGAGACTGTGGCTTGGAGAAGTTGAGCACAGCCCTAAACTCAGAGAGACCCACCAGATTGCAAAAATGTGTTTATGAGGGTTATTCCCCACAGCGAAGGCAAGCACATCTTTAGTCACGTAGATTCATTACTTGTTTCATAGTGAACAGAGGGTTCTCTGAATGGTAGCTTTCCTTGATCCCGCAAGAATTCCTTGCCGATCCAACACTGGTTGCATTCCATAAAATGAGAGCAGCAAGTCAGGAGGGAAGACAGCTGTAATATTCAATTGTCTGTAACCAATGTGTTAGGAGTCACCGTCTTTCATCTAGACAGTACAGTTGCATTTTTAAAATGACATCCATTACCACATTAGAGGCAACCCGTAATAGTCCCTTATAGAATGTTTGTCTCAATTGTGGTTATTTAATGTCATTATACCAAATTTCAAAGTGTTCTTATGATAAACAGACATAGTGAAATACCAGATGAATAAGAGCTCATTTTCAAGTTCTCAGAAGTCAGTGCTTCATTTTCTGTTTTTTTTTAATTTATTTTTTTAAAGTCTCCAATTTCCTGATCTGATGAGTTAGAGTTTCTTCTGTAAAGGAAAGACTTTCTTAACTTCTGTTATTAATGCTGGTAAAAATTAACTTCAGAACAAATTCTCCAATATTTTGACAAAGCTGTGTAATAATGAAGTTGTCAGGTGTGTGTATATATATATATATATATATATATATATATATATATGTCAATGAACTTATTATGAAGAGGGAAAAAGTATACACAGTGGTCACAACCATGCAAAGTATGCTTATGTTCTCCAGGTTAAAACTCCATGTCAAGTTCTGGCTCTGGACAGATTTAAAGAGCTGAGTTATAAACCTATGAATAATAGAGTGGTCAGACTGGACATGCTGACAGACCCTTAACTCCAGCAGTACCGGCAGGCAGGACTCCCAAAATGGAACAAACTGCGGAAGACAGTGACGTGGATCTTGGACCAGGTCCTAAGCAGTTGGAAAGAGCTGGGGATTATCTTATTCCAAACTGTGGTTAAATTTGTGGTTTCTAACCATTTGTTAGCTCCATTTCTATAGGCACAAGGCACAATTATATGCAAACAAAATTAAAAATAATTAGCAATATCTTTTATTGTTCTAATTTAACAGTATTAAAACAACACAATATTGCTTTGGAAGAAAGTGGTAGAAGGCAAATACTCCTAAACAAAAATTAAGTACCGATATGCTGGCATGTTATCTACACAGCTTGACTAGATTACTTTTTGTATCTCTGCCATGGGAAATCCATGTATACAAGGACATAAAGAAATCTTGAAAGATGTCTGTCATTCCAGAACTGCTTTGACACTTTTAAGAGGTGAAGATTGAAGCATTTTAAGTACATTGAGTCTTTCACAAAGCAGGCATTTCAACATTTGTTGCCAGGGATTGAAAGTAGGTGAACAAATCAAAAATATTGAAGTGCTTTCTTAGAGGAAGCATTCAGGAAAGCACAGAACTAATTCAAAATATTGGCAAATATTGACTCCAGTTTTAGTGTCAAAAGCCTGTCACCGACTTCAGCAAAAAAACAAAAAGTAGATGGGCAAAGTAAGTGTGACAATATCTTGAATAATTATTGGATCTGGGTGCTAGAATGGTGGGAGCTTATTGTACTATTATTTCTATTTGTGTACTTTTGAAATTAATGATAAAATTTTATGTTAAAAAGTCATCACCTCAAAAATGCATTGTTTGACGATCTCTTCACTTCCTAAGTGTTTGGGTATGTATATCATGCCCAGTTCAAATAGAGCTACAAATACTTTCAACAAAATGTCCAAAATTTTCTTTGCACTTGAGTTTTATTGCATTGCATATTGCTTGAAGTAAGTGCTTGTCGGATTCTTTCTATAACTGCCGTATTTGTGCTGGGATTTGCCAAGTTTTTATTACAGCCTATGCAAGCAAAACTACTTTTGTAGCACTGCCATCCGTAAGTGACCAACTGAGTCCTTTCTCAGAGCGGTAAAACCCTTAAAGCTGTCAACACACTTTGAAAGCAATCTTAGAGTACTGCAAACCTTGAGTCACCTCAGATGTGAGCTAAGCAGAATAGTTAACAGACAGATTTGAAGGAAGCTGGGAGAGAGGAAGATTTGGAGATGTCTTTGTAAACCCGGAAAAGCTATTGACGCCCCCCCCCCCACCAATTCCACCTGGCATGACCTCTTTTTAATCTTCTTAACTCAGAATAAATTATCTTCAAAGTCTGTAGTCATCTTAAGGTTTTTTTTTTTTTTTTTTTTGTACTTGGCACAACCTATCTGGTCCATGTCCAGCTCACAGAAATCAAATTTAAGGGCTTAGCAGTTTCTTTGCTCCTCTCCCGGACCAACGAGAAGGCAGCTGACCACATACCAAGGGCACTTTTCTTCAGTTGTTTTTCTGCCCCTCTGTACCTGAGGTTGGGTACCTGCCCCTACTGGATGCCAGCTTCTCTCGTTTCTATTTCTCTTTTTTTTATTTCAGCATATTATGGGGATACAATTTAAAGGTTTTGAATAATGCTGTTGTCCCCCTCACCCCACAAGTCTGAGCTTCAAGTATGACCATCCCCCAGATAGTGCACATCTCACTCATTATGTATGTATATACCTGCCCCCTCCTCCCCACTCCCACCTGCCCAACACCCAATAAATGTAATTCCTATGTGTCCACTTAGGTGCTGATCAGTTAATACCAATTTGCTGGTGAGTACATGTGGTGCTTGTTTTTCCATTCTTGAAATACTTCACTTAGTAGTATGGGTTCCAGCTCCATCCAGTAGAATACAAGAGGTGCTATATCACCATTGTTTCTTAGAACTGAGTAGTACTCCATAGTATACATATACCGCATTTTATTAATCCACTCATGAATTGATGGGCACTTGGGTTGTTTCCACAGCTTTGCAATTGTGAATTGTGCTGCTATAAACATTCGAGTGCAGGTGTCTTTTTTGTAGATTGTCCTTTGTTCTTTTGGGTAGATGCCCAGTAGTGAAATTGCTGGATCAAATGGTAGATCTACTTGTATTGCTTTAAGGTATCTCCATATTGCTTTCCACAGGGGTTGAACTAGTTTGCAGTCCCACTAGCAGTGTAGGAGTGTTCCTATCTCTCCGCATCCACGCCGACATCTATTGTTTGGGACTTTTTGATAAAGGCCATTCTTACCAAAGATAAGTGATATCTCATTGCAGTTTTGATTTGCATTTCCCTGATGATTAGAGATGTTGAGCATTTTTTCATATGTTTGTTAGCCATTATTCTGTCTTCTTTAGAAAAGTTTCTGTTCATGTCCTTTGCCCACTTTTTGATAGGGTTGTTTGATTTTTTCTTGCTGATTTTCATGAGTTTTAAGTAGATTCTAGTTATTATCCCCTTATCAGATATGTAGGATCCAAAAATTTTCTCCCATTCTGTGGGTTGTCTGTTTGCTCTCTTGACAGTTTATTTGGCTGTGCAGAGCTTTTTAGTTTGATCAGGTGCCATTTATTTATTTTTATTGCTGCTGTGATTGCCTTTGGGGTCTTCTTCATAAATTCTTTGCCTAGGCCAATGTCTAGGAGAGTGTTTCCAACATTTTCCTCTAGAATTCTAATAGTTTTATACCTTAGGTTTAAGTCTGTTACCCAGCATGATTTTTGTGAGAGGCGAAAGGTGTGGATCCTGCTTCAGCCTTCTACAAGTGGCTATCCAGTTTTCCCAGAACCATTTATTGAATAAGGATTCTTTTCCCCAGTGGATGTTTTTCTCTGCTTTGTCAAAGATTAGATGGCTATATGAGGATGGTTTTATATTAGGGTTCTCAGTTCTATTCCAGTGGTCAATATTCCTATTTTTGTGCCATTACCAGATTGATTTAATTACTACAGCTTTGTAGTATAGTTTGAAATCTGGCATATTAAAACCTCCCATTTTGTTTTTGATATATGGGGTCTTCTCTGGATCCAAACGAAATGTAAAATTATTTTTTCTATATCTGTGAAGAATGATGTTGGGATTTTAATAGGGATTGCATTGAGTCTGTAGATCAGTTTGGGTAGTATAGACATTTTAACAATGTTGAGTCTGCCAACCTACGAGCATGGTATGGATTTCCTTCTGTTTACATCCTCTGCTATTTCCTTCCTCAGCGTTCCATAGTTCTCCCTGTAGAGGTCTTTTACCTCCTTAGTTAAGTATATTCCTAGGTACTTTATTTTCTTTCTTGCTGTTGTGAAGTTGAGTCTTTGATTTGGTTATTGAGTCTTTGGCTGTTGAGTCTTTGATTTGGTTCTCAATTTGATTGTTGTTGGCATATGTGAATGCCTTTGATTTCTGTGTATTGATTTTGTATCCTGAGACTTTACTAAATTCATTTATCAATTCCAGGAGTCTCTTGGTTGAATACTTGGGATTTTCTAAATATAATATCGTATTATCAACAAACAGTGACAGTTTGATCTCTTCTGCCCCAATTTGGATACCTTTAATTCCACTTTCCTGTCTGATTGCTGTAGCCAGGACTTCCAGCACTATGTTGAACAGAAGTGGAGATAGTGGGCAACCGTGCCTGGTTCTAAGTGGGAATTCTTTCAATTTTTCCCCATTCAGTATAATGTTGGCTGTGGCTGTTTCATATATGACTTGTATCATTTTTAGGTATGTCCCTTCTATGCCTATTTCATTAAGTGTTCTTATCATGAAAGGGTGTTGAATTTTGTCAAATGCTTTTTCTGCATCTATTGAAAGAATCATGTGGTCTTTGTTTTTGCTTCTGTTTTTGTGGTGAATTACATTTATAGATTTGTGTATGTTGAACCATCCCTGCATCCCTGGGATGAAGCCCACTTGGTCATGATGGATTATTTTCTTGATAAGCATCTGGATTCGGTTAGCTAGTATTTTATTGAAAAATTTTGCATCTATATTCATAAGGGATACTGGTCTGTAGTTTTCTTTTTTTGTTGCATCCTTTCCTGGTTTTGGTATCAGGGTTATGTTCGCTTCATAAAAGATGTCGGGGAGGATTCCATTCTTCTTGATGTTGTGGAATATATCTGCAAGATAGGCACCAATTCTTCTTTGTAAGTGTGGTAAAATTCGGGTGTGAAACCATCTGGGCCGGGACTTTTCTGTTCAGGAAGATTTTTAATTGCTGTTTCTATTTCAGCTCTTGAGATTGGTCTGTTCAGGAAATCTATTTCTTCCTGGTTGAGCCTAGTGAGGCTGTGTGTTTCTAGAAATTTGCCCATTTCCTCCTCATTTTCCAGTTTGTATGCATAGAGGTTTTTGTAGTATTCATATATTATATCTTGTATCTCCTTGGGATGGTTGTGATATCTCCTTTTTTGTTCCTGATGGACCTTATTAGAGATTTCTCTTTTCTGCTTTTCGTTAGTCTAGCCAAAGGTGTGTTGATTTTATTTTTTCGAAGAACCAACTTTTTGTTTTATTAATCTTCTGTAGAGTTTCCCTGTTGTCAATTTCATTTAGTTCTGATTTGATCTTATTAATTTCAGTTCTTCTGCTGGGTTTGGGGTTGGTCTGTTCTTCTTTTTCCAGTTCTTTGAGTCAATTCATTAGATTGTTTATTTGTGATCTTTTTGACTTTTGGTTATAGGCATTTATGGAAATAAACTTTCCTCTCAGTACTGCTTTAGCTGTGTCCAAGAGGATTTGCTAATTTGTCTTTCCATTGTCATTCAGTTCAAAGAATTTTTTGATATCCATCTTGGTGTCTTCATTTATGAAATAATTGTTTAGTAGAAGGTTGTTTAATTTCCACATTTTTTTCATTTCTATTTCTTACATGCATGGAGTCGCTACGCTCTGTCTCACTGAATCTCTCAGATGGCCACCTTATTTCCTGGGCCTAGTGACTCACTTTATCTTGCCAAACCCTGCCCTAGATGGACATTCTTTTCCTACTGGGGTATATTTCCTAGAATTACCATGGACCTCCCACTCTCACTGTGTGTATCTGAAGGCACAATCCAGTTTTGCGCCTCTAGCTTGGAAACACCGTTTGTAACCTTCCCAAAGCAGCCTGGTCCTGGGCAGGTTTTGCCACACTTGTGTTACCATCTCCTCCTCCCTGGGTTTTGTCCCTTTTCATCTCCCACTTGCCCTCTGTGGAGCACTTTAACCCCTGCCAGTGGGGAAACTGGGATAGAGCCCATCTTGCTATATAGTGTCCCATATGGAAAAAGCCAGTTTTTTAACAGCTGGGAGTTATGATGTTTATAAGTTCTTAACTTTTTTTAGCATAGACAGTGGGATATAAATGTGTGTGTTAACGTCCACCTGCACCTGAAAGGCAATCATATGTTCCAATCAGGAGTTCCCAGGACAGGGGTGTCAGCTGGCACGTCATTGGCAGGGTCACTTTACGCAGGTGGCTATAGGTGCTTCTGTTCTCTTCAGAACTGATTTGTGCAGAGACTTAATAAATTGGCATAACGAAAGCTAGAATTGGTTATCAATGATAAAATTGGTGGATTGTTAATTAGCAAAATAGATATTTGAAATAGGCTCTCACTGGTGAATTTAGTGGTTTTCAAGATAATGTAGAGATACTGACACCTAGCCCCACGCTCCTTACCCTTGCCCCAGGCATAAACTCAGCTACCCAGGTTTGATTTTCAAATGCTCCTGCATCCCACCACTGATTTGGAGGGGTTTTGGTCTCCTAACCCAAACAGATTATCATTTGTATCCCACAGCTGTAAAATCATCACATTTGCTTCAAGTGAAGCTTTCATGAAGTTTTTTTGCTTTTGTTTTTTGAATAGCAAAAAGGACATAGTGATTGGACTTTATGAAGGTTGCATGACTTCTTTTGTGCCCACTTGCTAATAAGTGTAAGTGTGACAGAATTTGGTAAGAGACTTGCTTTCATTATAGTTTAATTGAGAGGTCATGAGCAATGAGGTAAGCCTCACCACCTGTGACTATAACAGCTACTGATATCCATTAGATTAGCTAAGGTCAGTTTATTTAGAGTGTAATGAATACATTTTATTTATTTACATAATTGTATGTCTACCTACCTGCTAAACCAAGTTTTTTGGTTTCCAAAGCCTTCTTGCCCAGGAGTTGGTAAATAATAGCCCATAGGCAAACTCTGGCCCACTGATTATTTTTGTAAATAAAGTTTTATTGGAACATAGCCATGTCTGTTTATTGACATATTGACTATGACTGCTTTCATGTACAGTAATCATTAGTTATGACTAGTTGTGATGGAACTGTGTGGTCTGCAAAGCTGAAAATATAGTTACTATCTGGTCCTTTACAGAAAAAGTTGCTGACTCCTATTGTAGCCTATCAGGGTTTTATCCCTTCTGGATGAATATTTAAGTGCTGGTTAAAAATTTTTTGTCAATTTTATCTCAAAAAACCAAAAGCTCTCAACATAATAGAAAGTGATTAAAGGAGAAGGCATGATCTTGTGTTAAAGGTTTGCCTGATGGATGGAAGGCAGAGGTGGGATATCAAAGTAGATGTATATTTACACAGACATACACATCAGAATGAAGCAAATAGGTCTGACACTTTCTGGACTAAGAATTATTGTGTGTTTCCTTCATTCTTTTGACTTTATCATGATTTAGTTTTCAAGTTAGGCCTCTAAAGTCACTCTTGGGCCTTGCTCTGTGAAGGTCCAGGAGGAGTTAAGGTAGTTTTGCCATCAGTAATAAAGAGGGGACAGAAACCATGCATATTCTTGAAATTGGGAATGGAAACTAAAGACAAGTTTCTTTGATCACCTTTAGGAGGCCACCAATTATTGCTCTAAGAGTGTGTCTATAGAAGGCTCTTTCCTATGAAGTGATGACATATAGACCATCTTTCCAACTCCAAATTGCTCAGACATGCTAAGGAACACTTTTGATATATCTGTTGCATTCTCCAGATTTACTTTTTTTTTTTTTACCTGAGTGACAATTTACCGGACAACTCTTTAGCTTTGTAATTTAAATTAAACAACCAAATGAAACATACCCACATTCACTTCCTTCCTCCAATTAAGTCCTTTGGCTGTAGAAGAAATCCATATCTTAAATTACTATGTGACTCTGAGGAGTAAGGAAGGACCCAGGCTGAATATGATCTTTGTATTGATGAAGCCAATTTAATTCTTGATTTGTCAACCACTGAGAGCACCAGGGAAAGCATCACCCCTTGCAGAGCATGGGCCCTGCAGGATTGGCTTCATAATGTCATTCCTTTATTCTGTGCTTCAACCTCAGAGAGGAAGAAACCGGCAACTGTGTTCCACCCATGGTATCGTCTCACATACACACTTTCTATAAATATAAACATAATTGTGATGGGAGCATTAGGTTCATTTATGCACTTCATGCCAGACATGGTGCTAGACACTAGATTTATAGTGGTGATCCTGACAGATATGGTCCTTTGGAGTCAAGAAGACTCAACTCTCAGGAAAATGAGCAATAAGATTTTTATCTCATCTTGACTTTTCTTCTCCTAAACCAATAAACTTCGGAGAAGAAACAAATAACTCTCTGTCCATGTTACTGTAATGATTGCAGAATATAAGTATTTCCTAACTTTTAAATATTGAATTAAAATGAATATGGTTAGGCTTTCCCTTATTTTTACTTGTAATTGTCACATTAACTGAACACTCACAAATTTTAGAAATTTCCCAAGAACTCAATTGCTATGTTCTAAAATCATTACATGATCATCTAAATCTAATAATTGATGTTGCAGAAAAACAAATTGGTAGCAATGTGTCTTAGTCCATTGGTGCTGCTATAACAAAATATCTTAGGCTGAACAATTTATAAATAATAGAAATTAATTTTCTCATGGTTTTGAAGGTGGGAGAGTCCAAGATCAAGGTGCTAGGAGTTTTGGTGTCCAGCAAAGGCCTTGTCTCTGCTTCCAAGATCGTGCCTTGCTGCTGCATTTTCCAGAGGGGAGAAATGCTGTGTCCTCACGTGGTGGAAGGTGAAAGGGTGAAAGGGCCCCGAAGCCAGTTCCTCTCACTCTTTTATAAGGCACTAATCCTTATGGAATCCTCGTGACTCAACCACTTCCCCAAAAGCCCCACCTCTTACTACCACTACAATGGGGATTAAGTTTCAACATGAATTTTCCAAGGGACACATTCACACTATAGTATAACATTAACATTCATTCATCCAGTCCTAAAAATGTGTTAAGTGGTTACTGTGTGCCAAGCTCTGTGCTGGGCAGATATAAGAAAGAATTAAATGTGAGGAGAAGAATGTCATATGCTATGTTACAGTGACTGGAATGAGTTTCAACAGGGGGAAATCAGGGAAAACAAAGAAATCCCGTTCATAGCAATGGGGACCGCCAGCCAATGGAATCTATATTGAATTCCTGACACAGAGAGTATTTGATACACTAAGATGTGAAGTGGAATATGCATCAAATAAGAAAGAATGTGTGAAATGTCGGCAGTGAAAAATTCAATGTGGGACTTGTTTGAATTCTGCAGGTAATAGGTGGAAGATATTCTAAGATTTCAACCAACCATGATAGATCAGGAAATAGAAAAAATATTTAAGCCAGCAATATTAAACAGTTCCCCTGTGCCCTACCTTTAGGCAGTTACTTTATGTTTAGAGTTAAGAAAAATTGTTAGACATTTGTGTAGCATCACTTATGTTGTTACTGAAGAAAGTTGTAAAATTCTATCAAAATAGAATGTTCAGGAAAAATAAAATCTTAATTGTCATCCAGATACAAAAATAAACATGTTAAAAATTTAATTCCACTTATTAATCAGTAAGCGATTAATTGAAACAGATGTTATAATTGGCTCAGGAGAGAAACTTAAGAACATAACACATTTATAGATAGGAATTTTGAAATGTATGAGCAAATGGAAAGTATAACTTTTTGGGGTGGAGAGGGAAATCAATTGTTCTAGAAGACAGGATTTACTTTTCTGTAGATAAGAACTGTTTTCTTTGCTATAAGTTTACAATGTATGGAGCTGTAAAATCACTTCTGTGGAATCACTATGAGCACAAATTCCTTCCTAAAGTTCTAAACATGGAACCAGAACATTTTTATTTTCACCATTAAGGATCACTAAAAACAAAGGAAATGGTCCATTAATATAGTCAAACAAATATCACAGATATTTAAGATGATGTTTTAAATGAATATCTAGTACAGAACAATGAATATAATAGGTGCTTGAAAAATATTTGTTGCTGTAGGAATACTATAATTAGGTAAACCATTCAGTTAAAAGCAATAGGTACAACAATGGAGTCCTATATGGAAGTCAAAATAATCAACTCCAACCTTACACAAAAATATGGACGATCTCACAAACAACATATTGAACAAAAAACGTTAGGTGCCTGAAGACCCATATTGTATAATTCTAATTATACAAATTCAGAAACATGCAGAAGTACTTCATGATGTTATAGGTTAGGTTGGGGAATATTCTTGGGAAGGTAGGAATTGGGAGTGGGCACGAGGGGCTTCATGGGTATTGGCAATGTTCTATTTCTTGAAATGCCAGTGACGTGGAGATATTTACATTGAATTGGACACTTTTTCATACATATGTTAATACTTCAAGAAAACGTTTATGAAAAAGATATATACCTCTAAAAACAGCATCTAGGAAAAGTTCTGTTTACATTAAAGATATATGTGCATTAATATAAATATAAAAGCAACATGTTAATAGTCATCTCTGGATAGTGGGATTATGGGTTTTTACTTTCTCCTTTTTATATTAATTTAGGCAACTTTTTATACCATAAATTTATACTTTTTATATTAAGAAAAACACAAAGTTATCTTTAATTAAAATAGATATGAAATACATATTAGTTAATTATCAAATTAAAAATTAGAACTATTAGACACAATACAAACCCCATAATATAAGGAATTGGCTTATGTGATTATGGAGGCTGAAAAGCTTTCCAATCTGCTGTCTGCAGGAAAGCTGGTGATGTAATTCTAGTCAAAGTCCAAAGGCCTGACAGCCAGGAGGGCTGATGATGGAAGTCCCAGTTTGAGAACAGGAGAAGACTGATGTCCAGCTCAAACCATGAGGCAGACAGAGCAAATTCTCACTTCCTCTGCCTTTTTGTTTTACTCAGGTCCTCAGTGGAGTGCATGATGCCTACTCACACTGGAGAGGGCAATCTGCTATGTGCAATCTACTGAATCAAATACTAATGTCTTCCAGAAACACTCTCACAGACATACTCAGAAATAATGTTTAAATATCTGGGTGACCTGTGTCTTAATCAAGTTGACACATAAAATTAACCATCACACCAGTCTTGTTGAATTTATTTAATTCATTCCTATGAATTTCAGTGAATATCTAGAAAAATTTCCAAAGAACCTTATCTTAAATATCACAGGTAAGTTCATGGCACTGTTTGTTTTAAGTAGAGGTGATTAGTGTTCCTCACTGTTCTGTAATGACACAGACTTCACAAAATCATTTCAGCCCAAAACTAATCCTTCACAGTTACCATGGTTAAGTATTTATAATATCCCTCATGTCACACTGAGAAAGACAAACAACCTGGCTTTGTTTTTCAAATGTCCTGCCATTAAATGCACAAATGTAAAATTCTTGAGTGATTGAAATAGTACAAACTCCTGGGGTCAGTGTTTCAGTTGTGGCCATGGAACCACTCAAACCCTCCCACCGTGTTCATTTTCAGGTGATAGGTGAGATGGGTTTGCCAACCTGGGTGGTGATGTAGTCAGGGATGGGAAATAGAACCTACAATCTCAGCCTAATTATACACAACCAGCTGTCTCAGTCTAGGCACAGAAAGCACATCTGGGGCAGCCAGTGTGCTGGATAAAAATGTGCTTATTTCAGTGCTATCTTGGCAGCATTTTCCATTTCAGGTCTTCATAAAATGAAAAATGTTGCAAAATGCTATGATTTCAAAAAGCAATTAACATACCTTGCTTAGAAAACATTTGGCAAGAAGAAGTATATCTATATCTACAACTATAAAGAAAATCTGTGATTCTATATTTATATAAGACAGACGTAAAAAAAGAAGTATTCTAGTACATTTCCTCAAAAGCAAGTAATTTCAGATGAGCTAATTTAGTTGTTCAACACATTTATTTAACATTAGTTATATACTGGTTCTTGAGGATATGGTGATTAATATAGAACTTTTGCTCTGATACTTAACATTTTTGTTAAAAGACAAAGACTGTTCTGAAAATTTTATAAAAGTTATAAAACTTCTCAGAAAATATCCAAAACTTTAAAAAATGCATGCCTTTTATATATTTTTCAAATTATTTTTACTATGATAATGAGAGATGAGACAAGAACAAGGACAACAATACACACATTGGTTATTGTCCATAAGGCAGTTACTTGTTGAAGTGATACCTACAGAGGTTATGTAATTTACTCAGGGTCCCTTAGTGAATATGGAGCTACTAAGCCCAGGTTGTCACTAATCACCCTGAATAGATATTACTTTGGTTTTCAGATAAGTAAATGATGTGCAATGAAGTAAAAGTTTAAATAGTTTGCTTGTGTATACACATAAACTGTCAATTTGGTGTTTTTCCATGTAATACTAACTATTAAAAAGGCAGTATTTACTTCTCATAGTTTTAGTGTGAAAATGGAAAGAATGAAAAAGAAAAACGTAAGAAGCATGCAACTTTGGTAAAAATAATTGTATAGCTCACAAAGGAGACATCTGCAAAATATAAAGAAAATAGACTGCAGGATCTTGATTGCATGAAATAGGATCCAAACTCTGTCCTTTCTTAGTTTATGATGTCATGCAATCCCTTGACTCATTTCTCCAGAATTCACAGTTACCCATCATTTGTAGAGTAGTCACATAATTTCCCTCAAGCTATCCAGAGGAACTACAGAAAATAAAACAATGATTTTATGTCATTACTTTGCTAATGCCCTGGGAGCTATTCAGCCCACCCACATTCTATCAAGATGCCATTATGGGAAGAATAAGCTCTTTGTAACACAAGGCAATATAATTTCAAGAATGTGGTGTTCTGTGTGCCTGTAATCATTATAAAAATATCTATTCAAGTAACCCACAGCCATCTCAGGATGCATTGCTTTCGTGTAATTCTGCATTAGATCATTTGAATATAAAATTATCAAAAGAAGTTCTTTTATAAATTGAGACCTAAGGTCTAATTTGCTTAAGGACTCCACCCTTCACACCTCTCTATTCCATGTCCCAAAGTGAGGCCAGAGAGACCAGATCACAGGGTGGCCAAATTGGTTACTACAATATACCATCTTCTTAAATAATTAATATGGATGATGTTTATAATGATGACAAACAGAATCAATAATGAAATATGCATACAGAAAATGGTAATATTTTGCTCTACCTTAGTCTGATTTTCTACCCAATCCAGTATTTTTCTTTTTTATGATGAAGAGAAGTGTAATACATTCTCTCATAACTTGTTTTATTTAGGTGACTCTATGTTTACTGAGAGACAGCTTAGCATAGTAGTTAACTGAACAGGCTGTGGAGATAAGATAGCTAATTGCTATTAGTCTAGGGCAGTGGTTCTCAAACTTTTGAGTGCATGAGAATCAAGACTTAATAAAGTCTGGAAGACTTAATAAAATACTGATTATTATGCCCCATTCCCAAAGATTTTGATTAAGTAGGTCTGAGATAGAGCCCCAAATGTGCATTGTTAATAAATTTTGAAGTGATGCTAGTGCTGCTGATCCAGAAACCATACTTTCAGAGTCACAAATATCAATTTATCTGAGCCTCAGTTTCCTCATCTGTAAAGGAGCGATAATAATAGTAATTCCCACTTCATAAGGTTGTTAATTTCCAAAAGGTGATTTAGGGGAAAAGTATCCCAAAGTTTGTTATTTTGATGAAGATTGTAAGTAATTGAATAAATTGTGCTTCTTTAGTTGTGTTAGTTAAGTAAATCTTACATTGGATGATCTGGGTTTACATTAAGAATACATGCCTAATTCTTCGCTTTCATAAAATAGTTCTTTGCTTTATCAAAGATTTTCAGTTAGATCATGAGAATAGTTCTCTTCTCCATACTGTTTAGAGCTAACTTTGATTTATACTTAGGAACATGTTCCAGTTATAACAGACACTACTGGTTGCCTTCCAGTTATTTCTCCATCTTTCTCCTTTAACCTTTTTATTCTTAATTCCTTCAGGTATCCACCTTCCTAAGAGTAGCCACATGCTTTAGGAGAGGCTGGAGACATTTCTTTCTCTGTAATGTCCAGATCAGTCCACAGGCACGGGATGCAGTTCTGGTCAATGAGAAATGTACGTCTGCCTTCTGGAGTGATTCTGGGAAACGGCCTTTGTTCACATAAAGTGACACTTATAAAGAGCTACCTTCTTTTTCTGCTGGATCTTGAGTGCCTGTAGGTTGCCTGGTACTGCCGCATTGTCTCATGACCATAAGAAGAGTCAGCCTAGGGAACAGGAAGAAGAAAAGAAGTCCAGTCTTTTGATTGTGTGATTGAACCCTAGAGTTAACTAATCCTGGAGTTACTAGCCCTTCATGCTCACTGTTGTACAAAATAATAACGCTTTCCTTATCATTTAACCATTTCCACTTGTATTTTTTAGTTATTTGCGGCTGAAGGTTCTTAACTGATATATCAATTTATAAAGCATATTATTCTTGAAATTAACTAAAATAATCAAAGTGGTGTTATTCCAGGGGTCTCATTTTAGCTGCAGCATTCATGGACAATGTGACTGAGTAAATTATTTAACTTCTCTTGGCTTCAGTTCCCTCATCTGTATAATGATTTGTTGAGCTGGATCATCTGTGAAGTCATTCCAAGTTTTAAACGTTGGGATTATTTGATTCTGTGATATTGATGCTATATACATTAAACAATGGGATCACACATATGTAACCTAATAACTACATGATGCAGTGATACATATGTAACATAATGACCACATATGTGCTTTTATAATAATTTAATGTCACACTAATTATATGCTCTGACTTACCTAGAATGAGTATCTGGTCATTACCATGGTGGAGTTAGTTGAAAATTACAGCTCTTTAAATGCTATTAATACTGTAGCAGGAAATAACAGATTTCTCATAATATTGCTAATGGGGTACAATAAAAATAATACTTTTTAAAGTATTCAAATTTCAAATGGCACATTTGAATATATAAATATGGACATGTGTGATTATTTTAAATTAAAAGTTATCCATTAAATGACAGGAAATGAGAGCACCAATTTTTTTCTCTCTTAAAGTATACACACTTGCACATCCTTCGCATTTATGCAGCTAAAAGAGGGTAGCCACACAGGGATGCAGACACATAAATTCCACCTATGTCCAACCAAAGCATTGCTATTGTGGTAGGGACACATTTCATGTATTGTATGACTCAGGCATGCAAAAATGTAATAGAAAATTTTCTCTATAGTTGCACTGAAATTGGCTTTTGACCCCATACCCTCTAATGGCAAAACAAAAATAAAATAAAATAAAATAAATTAAGTTGAAGTATGCCACTTTCTGACTTTCGTTAGTTCCTTCTGGGTAAATATTAATCAATTCAAGATACTTTCACAGATGCCGTCTCCTTCCCTTCCCTTTAGTTCCAGGATGGTTATATTGCACTGGGGAAGAGACCCGATCCCAGTGGTTTCCCCTGCTGCATGAACATTCCTTTGCTCTTAGATCATTTATCCCTGTTGTGTCCACAGCTGATTTGTTCATGGCTACCCTTCTTCATTAGTCATTGGACCATGAAATCCCTTTTGTGTCCTCATCCTGACTATGAACCTTTTCTGGTCTCTGAGTCCACCAACTGCTCAGCCAGTTCCTTGTCCTTCTTGGGGGCAGAAGAAAATATTAGACACTCTCCCACTGCCCACCAGGTGGGTGAATGATTCAGGGTGAGTGGCTATTATAGGCTCTTTCTATTTTTTCCTTTCTGATGTCAGATATCACTATCTCTAACTCTGTGTCTGCATTTATATATGATACAAATATGATATGATAAATATATCATATTACATGAAATCTGCTCTGTTACTCTCATATCTCTGTATTGTTGGCAGCATTTACATACCATGCCTAACAGGGTTCCCACCACATCTACTCTCTCAAGGCCAGCACGACGTTGAAACGGAGACTTTTGGGTGAGTGTCAACATTATTTTAAACCTCACCCAAGAAGCAAGACACAAGTCTGTTTGGGTCACACCCAAATCTCTTTGGGTTCTTTATCAAATTCTCAGTTGTGGGGCTTGACTTTGGGCAGGTAGTAGCAGACCTCTGAGCTCCCCTACTTCCCATCCCCAGGCATGCCCCTCTGAGTCTCCTCTACACAGCTGGCTGCATGTTTACATCCTTCTAAGTTAGAACACTGTCTTTATGTCATCTCACATTCCTTCAAGTCATTTACAGCCTGAACTCTGTGCTGTGAATCCCTTAGGCACCTAATCTTGACGCGCAAAACTGCATGTTTTGACAAAAAAATATCTTAATAAGACTGATCTTTGATATTCAAGGCCACTGCCTCTGCTATGAGTTCAAAAAACAAGAAACCAGGAAAGGAGAAAATGCCTAAAAGAAACACCATGGCAATTATTTTAGAATTTCATCTTGCCATACTTAGAAAAAACCAAGCAACCTGATTTTCCTTTTCTTTTTTGAAATTGCGCGTGTGTGTGCATGCACGCTTATTTTCTTGTTTTAATATATCAGCATAATGAACTTGACTTTTGAGTTCTCTCTGTCTTGTCAGTCTCTGTAATTTCTGTCTCTGTCGTTTCTGCCATGGCCACAGCTTGTTTCCTATTCTCACTGCCATTATTTATTGCAGGCTTTTATTGTTTTTCTCTTTGATTATTGCAAAAATCTATAGACTGTTTTCAACATTTTTTTTCCTATTATAGTCCACCCCACATAAACATTGTCCTTCATTCAAAAAACATTTACTGAGTACCAACAGGGTGCCTGGTGCTGGGCTAGATGCTTTTGATCTAACATTGAGCAAAGGACAAAGAACTCCTTCTTAAAGACCTTGTAGTCTTTGAAAAAAGAAAAATGGAAAACCAAGGATTAAAAAAGTATGACATGAGTTATGATGGCTGAAGCACAGGGAGTGATGGGTGAATGTAGCCAGGTCATCTAATCTAGTCAGGAGGCCAGGAAACACTTCTACAGGCCGTGATTTTGAAACACAGTCACTAAAGAATGAAGAGGATTTAGGCAGAAAGAATATTTGTGGCAGGAAATTGTCTGTGAAAAGGACCAGAAATGAGAGGACATGTATCAGAGAAACTCCATTTGGCCAGAGCCTAGAGCTCAAGTGTCTGGGAGTGGGACAAGGCACGTGAGTCTGGAGGAACAGCACAGGAAAGGTTATCCAAGGCCAGAGATGCTGCTCAGGGACTTCTGGGCACTGACTCTGCTTTTTTCCATAGGAAATGATGCCTTCATATGACCTTGCCACTACTGAATGGGCCCAGTGTCTGTGAGTATCCCCTTAAGTGGAAGCACTCATTGCAGAGGATGCATAAAAGCCTTCTGAAAAGTAATGCTCGCCCAGTTTACAAAGGGTTCCCGAATCTCTTACGGCCCTACCCAGGACAGCCACTGTCACAGCAGATGCACACACCCCATAGAGATTCCAAGGAACCAAGGAACACTGCCTCATACATGTTGCATTTGCTAGTCTTTGCAGCCATTGCTTTTCCCCAAGTTTCTGTGTTCGTAACGCTGTCTCTTATGAAGTCTGGATTCACACACAGAAGGCCTTGTTCTGCGGAATCCTTTGATGGGAGTGGATATGCAACTCTGTGGGCACAGGCTGCTAGCATTGAAGTGCTCTGCAAAATAGAGGAAGCGTTCGGACCAGGGCATCCATCAGAAGAAAGGAGGTTAAACTGGGGTAATGGAAAACTGTGTTCTCCACAATGTCCTCCTCTCTGTGGCTCCGTGAACCTCCAGCAACACTAATTAAAACTCACGAAATGGCCTGGTGTGGTGGCTCACACCTGTAATCCTAGCACTCTGGGAGGCTGAGGTGGGAGGATCACCCAAGGTCAGGAGTTTGAGACCAGTCTGAGCAAGAGTTGAGTCCCTGTCTCTACTAAAAATAGAAATAAATTAGCTGGACAACTAAAAATATATAGAAAAAATCAGCCGGGCATGGTGGCGCATGCCTGTAGTCCCAGATACTCAGAGGCTGAGGCAGGAGGATCGCTTGAGCCCAGGAGTTGGAGGTTGCTGTGAGCTAGGCTGAAGCCACAGCACTCTAGCCCAGGCAACAGAGTGAGACTCTTTCTCAAAAACAAACAAACAAACAAACAAAAAAACTCATGAAATGACTGGTGAGAGTGGATTGCTTTTGGAACCCAAGGAAGAAGCTGTGTTTCCTCTGTAGTTTGATTCAGTAAGTAGAGAAAAACCATCTACTGAATGAAAAGCCTAGAGAGCAGAGCTGTGGATTTGCCACAAACCGTGAGAGTGAGCTCACTGGACTTGTACAGACCTTGGAGTGTTGAGGCCTGTGTAAATGCAGCCGGGCTATCAAGGGGGCAGTGCTCTTTGCACACCAATACAAAGGACGTTCAAGTATTTCCATTTATTTATTCCAGTAGGTGAAGTGTTTTCTCCACAATCTTGTATAGACTATCAATTTCCTTAACAAACCATTTCTACAAAGGTGAGCTTTACTAATTCTGAGATTAAACTGATCAAAACACTGGAAACACTGTGATTAGTTTAACCTCAGAGGAGGTTTTTTTGGGACTTCAGTAGAGGTTGGTTAATCACTCTGAAAGTCTAAGTTCAAAAGCTGCCCTAGTGCAACCACTCTGAAAAATTGGTTTGCAGTGTCTACTAAAGCAAAACATATACATAACCTATAACTCAGCAATTTTACTCTTGAGTGTATACTCAGTAGAAATATGTGCATACATTTACTAAAAGTCATGTACTAGAATATTTATAGAACATTATTCTTACTAGACTCCAACTAGAAGCTATATAAATGTCCATTTACAGTGATGGACAAATGAATTGTGGTATTATTATATCACATACCAATGAGACTGACTGATCTCCATCTATGCAAATCTCACAATGATGAATATCTCACAATGTGATCTCACAATGACTTCATCTATAACATCTGAAACTAGCAAAACTAACAGTTCTCTTGGGGGTGGTGGTAGTGATGGCAAAGGGCATGAGGGGGCTTCTGGGCTGCTGCTAATTTTTAATTTAGGGGATGGTTATTTCACTGTAGGAAAATTCATTACATTGTATACTTATGCCATGTACACTGTAGTGCACTGAATGTTGCCCCCATAAACATATGCCCATATCATATCTTGGAATCTGTGAACATTACTTGATTTGGAAAACAGGTCTTTGCAGGTGTAATTATATTAAGATCTTGAGATGAGGAGATTGTTTTGGATTGTTTGGGCCCTAAATCCAATGATAAGTGTCCTTATAAGAGACACAAGGAGAGAGATACACAGGCAGCGTGGAGTGTTGGGGCCACAAGCCAAATACACAGAGAAGGCAACGTGATGATGGAGGCAGAGACTGGCATGATGTGGCCATGAACCAAGGATCACTTGGAGATGCCAGAAGTTCAGAGAGAGGCTTGCAATGGATTCTTCCCTGGAGCATCTTGAGGGAGCAGGCCATGCCCACTCTTTGAGTTAGAGCTCCTGCTCCAGCACTGTGAGAGAATACGTTTCTGTTGTCTTAAGTCACCAAGTTTGTGGTAATTTGTTACAACAGCCCTAGGAAACTAATACATACACTTTTCTGTACATGTGCTGTACTGCAATAAAGTTCACATTAAGAGGCTACCCTACATTTAGCAAGTGGTTGATAGTGATATAAAGATCATTTTAGCTTGATCTAATTTAGGTATTTTACTTGCTTACAACAGGTAAGCATGTGACTTTAGACCTGGGCACATGCATATGCATTGTCTGTCCCTTTAGGTCTGGACCTCTTGGCAAATGTGACACTGAATTCTGCCCTCCATGGGGAACCTGCTTGCCGTAACCTCTCTTGGTCTCTACTTATGCTGTGTGAGTTCTTCAGACAACTAAATTACACGTAACTTTTCATATGACATTTGCAGTCTTTTTCCTTATTGATTCCTGCATTAAGGGCAATTCTAATTTTCAGGAACGTTCTACATAATTTGAAAAAAGCCTGGGGCACTTGGAGACCCAATTTTTTCATGGTATTGTACATAAAAGAGCATAGATCAGTATCTCAAAATGACTAGACAGGCTTCCAATCTTTAGTTAAATTGGTTGGAAAACATATCAAGATATCAAATTCATAACTCATTGTAATAGCTTTAAAAGTCTCTTTCCTTCTTCTTTCAGCTAATTCCTGATCTCTCACACTTCTTAGGCACCCAGAAGCCTCTCTAGCTAATCTTTTCTATCAAGTCTCTATTAAACATCCTTTTCCAAATTGAGCTCAAAAGACTTAACTTTTCTTCCCTCTACTCTTTGGTTTCTCTATTCTCCCAAGAGCTAATCTTGACTTTTTCTTTTGCAAATTACCTTATTTACTTCTTTGGTTCTTTCTTTCCTTCCTATCTCCACCACCAAGCTTCAAGACTTGAGATTAGGCTTCTTTCTTAGAAGGTGGAGGATGAGATTGAGTGGACAAAGGAAGCTTCTATTTGGGTGGAGGGGGTGGGAAGAAAGCTGGGGAAAGGTAGGGAGAAAAAGACTGCAAAGACTTAGAAACTTGTAACTTTTTTTAAAATCCATATCATATTACTATCACTTGAAATGACAAAGAAGAGCTTACGGTGGCCAAAGTTCAAACTGGCTCAGGAAAATGCTTTCATTGATTTTAACATCTTTTTTTCTCTGTAGTACCAGCAAAGTGAAACTTGGCTTCTACCTTAATAGCAGTGAAAAGGCAGGCAAATACTATTTATTGGGAACCAGGCACAGCCATGTACATTTTACCTACTTAACTTTCACAGCAAACTGCTGGTTATGGAATTTTTAGTTTCAATTTTACAAATGAGGATCTAAAGAAATAGAATATTTAATGTCACATGGGTAAAGTTCATCAAGCCAGGATTCAAATACAAGATTTTCTGCCTTCAAAACCCAGGGCTGCTCCCTGCTTTATTACTTAACAATAGCTTTGAGCATCCACTATGTTGCCAGGCACTGTGTTGGTGGAGAAAATATAGATATAGACAATGAAGTTCTTGGCCTTGAAGAGCTACAGTGCCCATATGTTTCCACTACAACTCTCAGATTATTCCATAGTTCTAATTCTTTTCTAAAGGATCATATTGGAAATTATATCTTATTGTTTTACATATTTCCTTTCATAACTTATAATAATCCACAGGAATAGAAATTCCTTTTACAGATGCTTTAACACATAGCATTTAAAATCAAGTGAATATTCAATAAACAATAATCTTTAAGAACTTTCCGTTGGCTGATCCCCAAGCTAGATACTATGGTGGCTACAAAGGAGAGGGAGACACGCTCTGAGCCTCAAGCTGCTTGCTTGTTAGGGAAGAAGACAGGCATGACCAAAGTTTTGATAACTAAAAGTAGGTATAATGCTTAGAGCACACGTAAACATCATGCACTGAAGGACCAGGTGTAAGGAATAGTGAAACTGTTGAATAATTTTGTTTTCTGTGTTGGTAGCATTTATAGATAGGGGGTAGTTTACATTGTAGTTATATAGACAAATCTGGGAGAAAATAAGAGTACCCATTGAGATTGGGTGCTGTAATATCTATTGCTCATGCTGGAAAAAACCATGAATTTTGATCTATTTTTATTTGTAATATTCACTTGGAAAAGTCAGTTTGCCTCAGATGCGGAAATTGGCTTTTCATGAAGTCATCCTTTCATATCCAATTTTCCAGTTGAACTGACGGTTTATGTTTCAAACCTTTTACATGAGTTTGGGAGGAGGCGACGCTCATAAAGAGGATGCCAAGACAGAAACTGTAAGAAGGTCATGCTAAAAACTAAAAACGGACAACAGAGATAGATGAGTTTATTTTTCCTTATTTTGCCAAACACCTGGTCCACTGTTGCTTAGCATTTCAGGCAAACAAGGCTTGATTTTCTGAGAAAGTGGTTGCAACAAGGGTGATATTGTGTGTTGAGATGAAATGTTTTTGTGCACTAAGTACTTGATCTACAATGCCTCAATGAATAGAAAACATTATTTTTTTAAACACAAGTAATAGATCAATAAGTTCTTGATTAAAAAAATTTGTAGTTTTCCTTTTCATAGCCGTCTCTCTACCTCTATATGTTCTCTCACCCAACCAAACCTCACTCACTAATCAGGGTCACTACATACATATAGATATGAAGAGATTCATCCTTCTGGACCTCTTTCTATGGCTTTATTTACTTATAGATATACACCTATGTAGTATGTAGTTTTAAAGTATTTTTGTATAAATAGGATTAAACTGTACTTATTGTTTCTGCTTGCTGTTTTCATCTAACAGTATGGCCTAGAAAACTTTTCATGTTTTGTATGTGGATTTTCCATGTTCCTTTAAGCTGCTGGGTAATAGTCTATACTAAGGATGTAACCTATTTTTAACAATGCATTTACAGATGAATAATTGGGTTTCTAATTTTTTTGATATTAGACACTGTTTGGTAATAAGCTTTCTTGCATTTGGAAGCATTTCTCCAAAACAGCACTTCAAAGCAGAATTTTGATAAATACCAGCAAATTTCCTTCTTAAATGCTGTACTAATTTATATGCCTCATAGTAGCATATTAGTGTCCTTCTTACCTAGATCTTTGCCAACCCTGTATATTATTAATATTTAAAAATTTTACCAATGTGGTGAGAAATATGTTATGTTCTAATTTGAATTTCTCTGCGTACTGGCGAGTTTGAGCAAAATTTTCATGTGTATATTAGCTATTTGTGTTTTTTCTTCTATGAATTGTTTTTAATTCAGGGAATGCCGATATCTGGCTGAGGGGGAAGTTCTGCTTAGATTTCTATATAAAATTCCTGAGAAGATTATATCCAAATTGTGAGAAGACAATGCTAATGTGATTAATGTTCAGCTTTACTTGGTAATTTCTGAATATTGAAATAAATTGTTTGTTAATATCCAAGGATGCTTATCAGAATCACCACTTTTTCTCTTGCTTTGCCAGTGTGGGCACCATCTTGCATATTCACCTTCAACTTTGAAGGATTCTTTTGTGCCCAAATCTTACTTGTTTACCCTGGAAGACAGCAATTGATAACTACCAGTGCTCCCAGTTTGCAAACAGCGTTTGCCACAGAATGCTCCTTATACCAATGGTCCCCAACCTTTTTTGGCACCAGGGACTGTTTTCATGGAAGACAATTTTTCCAAGGGCGGGGGATGGTTTCGGGATGATTCAAGTGCATTACATTTATTGTGCACTTTATTTCTATTATTATTACATGGTAATACGTAATGCACTAATTATACCACTCACCGTAGGTTGGGGTCCCCTGCCTTATACAGTTAACTGTAAGGCAGATCTATCCTCTCCTCCTCCCGCTCCCTGTAAGCGGCGGTGGGCGCGGGAGGAGCCGGCCCGCCTGCCTGCGTGTGGCCTCAGCGCTGCGCCCGCGTCCACCGCTCCAGGCCTGAGTTCTGCAGCACGATGATGTCGCCACCACAAAAGTGGATTCATGGAGGAAAACTAGGGGGATAATAAACCTAGAACTGGACTTTGAGTAGGACTTGGAAGAGTACAAGGGGGGAAATGCAAATTTAAACTTCATCCAGGGCTGCTTACGCCGCGAGCGTTGTCTCCCTTGTGGCTCGAAGCTTCTGGTCCTCTCCAGGACGGCGAGCGCTCCAGCCACACGCGCAGCGCGCCGGACCCCGTGGGGAGCAGCCGGACCCCGTGGGGAGCAGCCGGACCCGGTGGGGAGCAGCCGGACCCGGTGGGGAGCAGCCGACCCCCGCGGGGAGCAGCCGGACCCCGCGGGGAGCAGCCGGACCCCGCGGGGAGCAGCCGACCCCGCGGGGAGCAGCCGGACCCCGTGGGGAGCAGCCGACCCCGCGGGGAGCAGCCGGACCCCGCGGGGAGCAGCCGGACCCCGTGGGGAGCAGCCGGACCCCGTGGGGAGCAGCCGAGGCCGGCGTGGGGCGCGGTGCGGTAGATGGGGCCGCTCCCCGCGCCCGGTGTTCACGCGCTGCGTGGTCTCCTCCAGCGACCGAGGAGGGTCAGTGGGACCAGTAGGGCACAGCAGACAAGACCTGTGTGACATGCGAGCCTAGCTGTCGCAGTCATGCTCTTTTCGGAAAGCCAGGGGGTGACGGACGTGAGAGCCCGCGGCAGCCCCAGGACAGGGACCGGGGAGGAAGGAGGGCCCCAGCTGGGATCTTCCAGCCCCAGTCAAGCTTTGCGATGACTGCAGCTCTAGGCGACAGGTGGCATTTTATGAGAGACCCTGACTCAGAATCACCCAGCCAAGCCGCGCTTGAATGAATACCTGGCCCACAGGAACCATGAAGTACATAAATAATTATTTTTGTTGTAAGCTACTAAGCCTTAGGGGATTTGTTATACAGCAGTAACTACTACAAGCTGTGTGACCTTGGGCAGTAGCCACATAGGTAAGATGACAGTATTAGCACCTTCTTTATAGGATTGTGGACAAGACTAAATGAGTCATATATGTCAAATACATATGTTAGTACTAACACGTAGTAAAAAACTATGCACTTGTTAAATATAAGCTATTTTTCAGTGTGCCAATCTGCACTGTATCCAACTCTTTCTGGAAACTAGTTTCCGAGTCTGGCCGGGGAGCACAGTCTCTCCCATGTCCCTTGCTCAGGACACTATAGACCACGCAGCTCACTCCCTGTAGTTTGCGTTATATGGACTAGAAAAGGACCACACTTATTGGTCTGAAGAAAATATGAATGATTTCTCAGGACATGGCAGTGCAAATCCCCATTTTCCTAAAGGCAATTTCTCCACAGTGAATTCTAGTACTTTATAGTACTTTATAGATCCCTGTTTCCCATCTGTTTACTTTGTTCAAATGGTTTCTCAAACAAAAGAGCTTCATACTCCTACTCCTCACCCTTGAAATGTGCATCTTGAGCTTTGAAGGTTTAGATGCAGAAAAGAGAAGTTTGGAAGCCGAAGGGCTTATGGAGAGGTGGTTCTTTTCTCTTCTCAGTATCTCACTTTCAGAAATAGACATTGGGCACCTGCAGGCTTGGCAGAAGATAGGATTGTGAAGGTCATTTAGCTCAACCTCTCATTTTGGAGATGAAGCCCTCAAGTTATCTGTCCTCGATGGTGGCTATTGAATATCAAGGCCTGGATAGAAGAAGTCGCTTAAGTCTGGGTTCCTTTTGCCGCGCACCTAACCCTTCATTTTTTTTTTTTTTTTAATTTCAGCATATTATGGGGGTACAGATTTTAAGGTTTCAATAAATGCCCTTTCCCCCCTCCCCCCACAAGTCTGAGTTTTCAGCATGACCATCCCCCAGATGGTGCACATCTCACTCATTATGTATGTATATACC
>VSMD01082178.1:0-69396 GCA_008750895.1 Mirza zaza
TAGGGGAACATCTTATAAACACATCTCTCCCCCTCTCATCTCACTTAGAGGCTTGTTTCCATGCCCCTCATGGACTGGACTTGGGCACGGCACATCTGGCCTGCTGCTAAAGCCACCATGCTTAGCATGCTAGGTTTGTCACATGACACCTCTCATTTTTATTATTCATATAACATTTTACTCCATAGCTATGTAATTTTTTGACCTGATGCTTCTGATTCTTAAAGTTTGTTGGTTTGTGTTTTTTTAATGCCAAATCCATCCACATAAACAGAAGCTAAGCAAACATCATTTTCATTATCTTTTTAATACAAGGGCTCTGGTTGATACCCTGGAAGTTTCTTGAAACACTAGTGACAACACTTTATTTCTACCTTGTTTCCCCAGAAATAAGCCCTACCCATGAAATAAGCCCCAGCAGGATGTCTAAGCATTTGCGCAATAGAAGCCCTACCCGGAAAATCAGCCCTAGTGACAGGCGTGGCTGCGCAGCGTCTGCACAACCCATGCATGTCGTCGAGGAGTGGGAAAGAACACGAGCAGCCCTTCTCATCCGCCCCGTGACAGCTCCAGTGCTCCACGTGAGAGATTGGGGCCAATGGTTCTAAAGGAAATAGAGTCGCAAGACATTCAGGATGGAATTCGGGGTTACATAACCTTAACACTTGTACCCTCATAATTCACTAGAATAAATAAATAAAATAAATAAAAAAGAGGTAATTTACATAAAAAATCCAGACACAAATAAGATGCGGTTGAGTACCATGTCACACACGGTTAAAGACTTCACAAGATTCAGTGCCCGGTTTTTCTCAACATCAAAGAACATACAACAAGGAATATTTTGCGACATGAAAAAAGTGCGCATATCTAATTCAAAAGGAACGAGGCTGAGCACAAAGAAAATTATGTGAGCCTTGTGTATGTAAATATATACACAACAGTAGGACTAGATGCAAAAATTACATAAGTCATAACGTTTTTATAGAAACGTCATCTTATATAAATACACACACCTCCAGATTCCTGTGTACACAAATATATATGTGTATATACATACACACACATACTATACATACCCTAAAAGCCTGGTAGAGTATAAGGGAAAATATTAACAGTGGTTATCTTGCAATAGTGCCTTTCTGTTTTCCAAACTATCTGCATTGATCAGATAACTGCTTGATAATTAGAAACATAACCAGAGATGTTAATTTCTAATAGATATTATAGGCAGGTCAGTGAAGGCTCCTAATTCATGAAATCATCTAGTCTGAAAATAAGAAAATCAGAGTAACACTAAAGCCATAGATAAGCCCATTTTAACATGAGTAATGGGGAGCAAGTCTCAGCATTCACTGCTGTGCTGCTTACTTTCTCAGGTTTCTCAAGGTGTTATCAGAAACAATGCGATCTCTCCAAGTAGGAAAAAAAAAAAAATACTCTAACGGAACTGGCAATATACTGACGTGTTCTGTCCTGGGATTATACGATATGTGAATTGGCACAGCCCTTGAGAGAGAACTTGTTCTGGTTGTAGGAACTGTTCCTGGAACATTATCAGAAAGCAGTTCGCTCCTCGTTCCCTTGCAAAAGTAGGTCTCAAATCCCAACACACTCTTGTCTGCTCTTCTTTCTGTGGCTTAAAATAACCTCTGAGTTTGATGAAAACCATGATGTGCATTTTCAGCATCCTGTCTCCTTCCCCTAGTGCAATCAGTTTCATTTTCCTAGAGTGCCGCGTGAGTCATACGACATCCTTCCTCAACTGCCTCCGGTGGCCTCCTTTACCTGTCAGATCAGGCCATCTGCAGGGCTCCCGCGACCTGGCTTCAACCTGCAGTCCCGCCGTCTCCTCCTGCACCCGCGCCAGCAGCCTACGCAGGTTTCTCACCACTCGCTAGTTGAAGCCTCTCATCTGTGGACTCCTGACCTGTTTACTGGTTGTCCCTCCACCCGGAACGCCTTCACTCCCCCACATCCCAGCCCGCCAAAACTCTGCCATGTCTTCACAGCCCAGCTCCATGGCTGCCTCCTCAATGAACTGTTTCACACCCCAAAGAGGACTTTCTTTCTTCCTCTTTGAATCTCCAGCTCTTTGTACTGGTTCTTTTTTTGAGACAGAGTCTCACTCTGTCGCCCGGGCTAGAGTGAGTGCCGTGGCATCAGCCTCGCTCACAGCAACCTCCAAGTCCTGGGCTCAAGCGATCCTCCTGCCTCAGCCTCCCGAGTAGCTGGGACTACAGGCACGCGCCACCATGCCCGGCTCATTTTTTTCTATATATTTTTAGTTGTCCAGCTAATTTATTTCTATTTTTAGAGGCGTCTACTGAGGGCTTCTTTCAAGTTCACAGAAGGCACCTTTGTCAGCATGTCTTCATGCAGTGGAAGAGGAAAACGAACCCCGTTGGGCCTGTTTTGTTAGGGTGCTGACCCCACTCGTGACAGCTCTACTCTCATGACCCAATCACTGCCCACCCCAATAGAAAGCCCCATCTCCTAAAACCATCACCTTGGGGATTAGGATCTCAATAGATGAATTCTGGGTGGACACAAACATTCAAACATAGTACCTAGGAAGATGCTAAACCATTAAACTTGCCCTCACAAATCCCAGTGAACTACTCATTAATAACAGAAACCTTTTATTAATTCACATATTTAGTCAATAAAAATTTATTAAATATCTAATGCTAGGGGCCAGACACTGTGCCATTTCACCTAACTGCACTAATAATAATAATAAAGGTCAGCCCATTTAATGCCTCAAGTTTTCAAATCTGAGCTGTCTTTCCTAAAGAATCCTTAGTTTTTCTACCCTTCCCTGTATCATGCTGCTGTTTAGAATCAAATTTCAATATAAGAACTTTAACAGCATACCATGCCACATGGTCAGTGATAGAAGCAAATGAATGAGCAATGTGTTCATTCCAATCAGAACAGTATCGAGAGCCCCAGTTCCATGTGACTCCTTGAAAATACAAAGAGGAATCAAACGCCATGCTTGGTCCACTGGGAGCCACCCTCAGATGAAGACAAATGAGAACCCAACAGAGGGGAGACAAACTCTAGCATGTGTTACTTGCTCCCCATGCAGATTCCTGAGCTGTCTGCCTTGGGGATTGTGGGTTGGCAGGTCTGAGGCAGGACTCCAGATCCATGAGGTCCACATGCCCCTGAGTGGACCCTCCTACTCGTGGCAGAAGGGCTTGACGATCAGGTCAGGGCTCAAAAATGGGGCAGCTCATCAGAACACCCCTGGGAGAAGAACTAGAATACTTACAGATATAGAGACAGAAAAAAGAAAACATATGTATACATATTTTTTTGCACTAAGTCTAGGTGCCCAGAATGTTCCAAATGATGTAGTCCCATAATGAAAGATGCTAAAAGGAACAGATCTTAAAGCTGAAGACTTTTGTCAGGAGAAGAAAGATATACTCCAAAAGGTTTATCTTGCCCCATCATCACTATGCCTTCACTTTTCTGCAAAGGGAACTCTTTGGGTGAAAGGCCAGTTTAATTTCACCTCTGCAGTCCCAATCTTTCCAAACCTTAAGGGGGAAGAGATCTGGTGATAGAAATGTGGTTGATATACGGCTTATCTGTGCGCTAATGGGCTACTGTCACATGTCATTTCACATAGGTTACTCAACAACCCTCAGACAGCAAAACTCAGCTACTCTCAGACAGAGCTAAATTTAAAGCAGTGTCCACAGGACAAGTCTATATGAGGTCAATAACTCATACTGGACCCTGGAAGTCTCTTGCTAGAATTGGCTGTCTGCAGAAGGAGTGGGAGTTGTTTGCAAGAGGGCCAATGACTGGCCTAGGGCCTGTGCTGATCTATGGCACCAAGTCCTCTTCCTACTGGCATTGCAATCCTCAGCAGAGATTAACTCATGCCAATGAGGATGAATTCACTTTCGAATCATCCGGATTCATGGCTAGGTTATTTACCTAGTATAAATCCGGCCTGATTTGTCATTCACAAGCCACAGTTAAAGCCAATCTTGTTTTTTCTTTTCTTAATCGGGCATTGATATGGCAGGAGAATAAATATATCCCCAAATTTGCCCAGAGAACAAATTTACTGTTATCACTGCTTTCCTACACGTTTTCTCTTCCAGAGGATCATTGGATAACGGGTAATTTAATCTCCTTTTAAATAGACACCTCTTATAACTGTATTAAAAATAATCAAGTATATTATAGCCTCTTTTAAATAGTACTAATATTCTATTCAAATATACATCTATTAAAAAACACCTGTGTAGAGGATCACATAAATAAGATTAAGAAAACAGGGACTTTGGGACTTTGCAGCCATCGTGCACATTAAAACGAAAAGTAACAAAATGGAAAACAATTTATCTTTAACTCTGATTAATTAACCATATGGTATTAAATATTAAGTAAAATTCCCTAGCTGAAGAAAGGAAACAAAACAATTAGGATTCTATCAACTTAACAAAAAAAATTCCAGCCTACTTCTCTACATGCGTATGTCAATTTAGTTTGTCACACATGCAAATCCTGAGTTAATAGACACTGAACAAGTGTTTGTAAAAAGGGAACTTACAGCTTCAAAACATACTGAGTTGTTTTTTAAAAAAATAAACAAAAACAATAATGCTTAGTCATAAAACCAGAAGATTAGGTCCTGGCGGCCAACTTGACCATTCTTTTAGCCACTTTAAGATCCTGGGAATGGAGAAGACAGAAGGAACAAGAGGAGCAAGAGGCTAACGATCGATCATCAGATACTGGCAGAGACGATAAATTAAAGGCTTCTTTGGCCACTGTGATACACCCACACTTCACCTCAAACTCTGAGCTAATTTGTGGATCCCCCTCACATTTAGTTGTCATGTCCTCCTGTGCCACTACCAACTGACCCCCTAGATCCTGACGGAGTGAGAAAGTCAATCTCCAGAAAGACTGAGTTTGGGTCTGGAGTTTCTTCTCCTAACATGGCTTTCTACGTTCATGTTCTACACACGAGCTCCTCGTGGTGCAGTAAACCCTAACTCACAAGGGGTTTACTCGACGGCTATTTAAAGTGCGCCCACCAAAAGTCAGACGTGCCTGTTAATCCTAGCACTCTGGGAGGCCAAGGCGGGAGGATCGCTCAAGGTCAGGAGTTCGAGACCAGCCTGAGCAGGAGCAAGACCCTGTCTCTACTAAAAATAGAAAGAAATTAATTGGCCAACTAAAAATATATAGAAAAAATTAGCCAGGCATGGTGGCGCATGCCTGTAGTCCCAGCTACTTGGGAGGCTGAGGCAGGAGGATTGCTTGAACCTAGGAGTTTGAGGTTTCTGTGAGCTAGGCTGATGCCATGGCACTCTAGCCTGGGCAACAAAATGAGACTCTGTCTCAAAAAAAAAAAAAAAGTCAGACGTAGTTCCAGGAATGAGAATACAGCAGAAAACAAGTCAAAAGACCCCAGCGCAAAGTGATTTGCTTAGAGAAACACAAAGCTTCGGGATGGTTCCAGAGAGTAGCTCTGTGCCATGAGGATAATAAAATAGGGTAAGACCGAGGAGGAAGGGTCCACAGCCCCTCCAAGGAGGGGACAGGTAGGCTGAAATCTGAGTGATAAGAAGCCATCCATCCAAATACCTGGTGGAAGAACGTATGCAAAGTACCTATGGTCAGAACTAGCTTGGAATTTCTGAGCACAGGTAGAATGTAAGTGGGACTAGAGCTTGTGAATAAATGGAACTGTAAAAAGGACAAGGCCAGAGAAAAAAGCAGAGGCAGATCCTGTAGGGCCTGGCAGGCCGTGATGCGGAGTTTGGATTCTGTTCCAAGTGCAACAGAAAGCCAGCTAAGCAGGACGGGCTGGGAAGCCTGGTTGAATTTATGCTCCACAAGCCCCTCTGGCTGGTGCCTGGAGAACAGGCTATAGGAAAGGAAAGGCCAGTTGGGGACTATCACAATTATGCACATGAGAGGTGACAGTGACCAGAACTAAGGTGGCAGCAATGGAGCTGGGGAGGAATGGCCAGATTCTGGATATATGTGGTGGTAGAATTGGCAAGACATGCCGATAGATGGGCTCATTCCATTAAGTTGCACCTGCTCACATCTGAGAACCCTTCAACACAGGGGTCCTCAAACCACGGCCCGCGGGCCACATGCGGCATGCCGAGAACATTCATCTGGCCTGCTGGGTGCTTTTTGCCACCACTGCCTGTCCTGCTTAGCAGCCGACTCGTCCCGGGCCCGCAGTGCGCATGTGTGGAATGTGCGCCGCTCTCTCCAACGGTCTGCGGGACGGTGAACTGGCCCCCTGTTTAAAAAGTTTGGGGACCCCCGCTTTAACACATTGACAGAGTAGGGGTCCTGGGGCTACAAGCACACTCCCCGAGGCTGACGGTGCAGCCCCCTCTGCAGCTGAACTAGAGAAGCAGTTAAGCCAGCAACCAGCCATATGGAACAACCTTAAACAGAGTTTGCTAGAAGAACTGGGTGATGGCTTCAGTTCTGCAGGTAACCCTCTAAATTACCTTAAGACGGAACTTTCTCCTCTCTGATGCTCAGCCTCCTGTGCATAAAACAAAGCTGCTGAACGAGGTAACTAGTAGGTTTCTCTTAACAGCTCTGGTATATCAGGAGCCTCAATCCATTGCACTGTCGTCTCTGCTCTTGCAATCTGAAGCCTCAGCTGTCACTAATAGTGACGGGAGCTCACGTTTATTGGGCATTTGCTATGTTCCAGATACTATAAGAAGGGGTTTTCATGTGTTGTCTCAATTAACTCTTACCATAACACCACCATGGAGAAAGTAGGATGATCCCCAATTAATATGTTATTCTTAGATAATAAAAAACGAGGCAAGTGAAATGAGTAAGGTGCAGCTGGTAAGAGGATGAGCTGGGATACAGACCCTGATAATCTGACCCAGGACCCAAGATACACTGCCCCCCAATAAACAGCCCACTTCTTCCTCTTGTATCCAACTGGGCTCCAAATCCTATCTCTGAACCACCGTCCAGTCTTTACCTAAGTTTTCCCTTCTACACGGCAAGCATCTCTACCTCGTTTAAATAAAGGGCTCCTAAGCTCCTTGAACTCCTCTCCTTCATAGGAGGCTTTTTCAGTTTTTTGATTCCCCTTAAAATGTTGTACCTAAGCATGGAGACAGTCTTCCACATGTCCAGCCATATGGACATCACCTAGTTCCCTGAGATTATTCTTTTCCATTGAACAGACATAAACTTCTTAATAGTCACTTTAAGACTGCACTAGTATTTTCTCCTGGTTGTGGGTAGTATCACGTAGGGGACTCCTGGCAAGGCCATGCAGGGTTGTGGATCGGCACGTGGGCTCTGGGACCAGAAATTGGGTGTTCGAGTCTCAGCTGTGCCATTTATCAGCAATGTGGCTTCTGGCAAAGTCACTTACTGTACCGGAACCTCCTCTCTCCCTCTGTGTAAGATGAGTAACACCCCCCACTCTGTGGGGTTACTGTGAGGATCAAAATGAGATAAACAAGGTGCAGGACTTGACGTTGTTCCCAACAACCCCCAAAAATGGTAAATCTTAGCGAACCATTATTTTATGGGGGAAAAGACTACATTTGACAGCATGGGATGATACACAGGGAATCCCAAGGCTGAAAATCAGGGGTCCTCAAACTTTTTAAACAGGGGTCCAGTTCACTGTCCCTCAGACCGTTGGAGGGCCATTGGAGAGTGCGGCGCACATTCCACACATGCGCACTGTGGGCCCAGGACGAGTCGGCTGCTAAGCAGGACAGGCAGCGGCAGCAAAAACACCCAGTGGGCCGGATAAATGTGCTAGGCAGGCCGCATGTGGTCCAAGGGCTGTAGTTTGAAGATGCCTGCTGTAAATGATCGACCTGCATACGCAGCAGGATTATCTATTAATAACTCCAGTGATTAGATCCCAAACCTGGACCTACCCATCAAAAACAGCATCCTGGTTCAAACCACCAGCTCTGACACTGCTCACACTCATGCTTTCCCAGCTGTGAAACCTCAGACAACTTATTAGACAACTCATTTCCTTCACGGGAAGTGGAAATGACAGGATCCCCTAGTCACTGGGGGTTGTGAGAAGGATGTGAAGTAATGTATATGAAAAGCTCGTCCCATTGCTGGTGCGTAGCGAGGGCTCTATAGCTACTGGCCATAAGTGCTGTCCTTTATTCAATCAATGTGTATTCACTGAGCACCTACCCTGTGTCAGAAATGGTTCTAGAAGCTGAGACACAGCAATGAATAAATTCCCTGCTGCCGTGTTGCTTACATGCTCGTGGGAGACGTCTGATAATGAGCAGACAAATAAATGTGTCGGGTGGTCCTAAGTCCTATGAAGAGTAAAGCTATGAAGAGTAAAGCGGGTGTGGAAAGGATGGAGTTTGCCCTTTATAATCCAAGACACCTTGGATTACCGGGAATTGTCCCCAAGCACGAGTTTTATCCCTGGTCCTGTTTTGAAGGCAGGAGAAGAGAAATAAACAATGCTATCCCTTGCACCTTAGTCTGGGCTTTTAATTTTTTACAGAGAGGTTCACGGTGGTACAGCTTGTTAACAGTCAAAAGATAATTTCCATTTGGCAACACTCTAATGAATAAAACATGGCCAAGAAGAGCAAGCAGGGCATGATCAGCTGGAGGCTACACACAGAGCATCGGAAATGAAAGGCTCTGGCCCCGAACTGCCACCCCGACAAGAAGTAAAGATCGCGCCCGTTCCAGGTACTTAAGAATGATGTTTCTGTAAGTGAGTAACACTCCCTTGATCTGCTAAGCCCATGTGAGAAGTAAACTGTGTTTTTCAAATTAGCCAAAAGTAAACTAAGAGGAAAATGGACTTCGTTGGAACATCTCAAATGAGAAACCTTTTCATACTGAGGTCGTTCATGCCTCTGGCATTGGAAGTCTGGGAAAGTAAAGCTCATCTCAACTTTTTTATTTTCTTTAGCTGTATTACTTGGGCTTATAAGACTCTTCTGAGTTACCTACGGCATTGGCATTCCTATCAATCCAGCAGGTGTTTATTGATCTCCCACTATATAGCAGAATGTAAAGGTAGAATAGAATCCATATCATAAATACACTCGCAGTCACATAAGGGAGACAGCTATATAAACAAATGATGGCGACCAAGCAGGATGAGTGAAATAAGAGAAGTTTGCTTAAAGTACAGGAAGGAAAGCGGAGAGGGGGAGTGAAGAATGAATGCTCCTAGAAGTGGCAACTGACTCGACTTTGAAAAATGACAAGTAGGCCAAGTAGGTGAGAAAATCATACCAGATAGAGACAGCAGCACCAATAAAAGCATGGCATTCTAAAACAGCACAGCACATTAAAAAGAAGCCGCAAATAGAGTTCTGGATTTCAGGGACATAAATGGAGAAGCAGGCCAATGTCAACAGGAGAAGCCCAAAACGTAAAGGGGAATTGTCATAGCTCAAAGAATCTGGTTGCACTCTTTCTTATTTTCATACATTTGAAGAGGGTATTAATTGGCTGTGCATTTAAAAATAGCCGTTAACAAATTCCGTTAGTTAATTTTGTTCCTTACAGTCATTCACACGTTCATTTCCAAATTTTTTTTTTCTGTGAGACAGAGTCTCAACTCTGTTGCCCAGGCTAGAGTGAGTGCCGTGGTATCAGCCTAGCTCACAGCAACCTCAGACTCCTGGGCTCAAGCGATCCTGCTGCCTCAGCCTCCCGAGTAGCTGGGACTACAGGCATGCACCACCATGCCCGGCTAATTTTTTCTATACATTTTTAGTTGGCCAATTAATTTCTTTCTATTTATAGTACAGACGGGGTCTCACTCAGGTTGGTTTCGAACTCCTGACCTCGAGCAATCCGCCCGCCTCAGCCTCCCACAGCATTTCTGACTTTAGTAACTTGTTATTTGTGGCCTAAAATCTGTCCTTATCCTATACCCTTTAGAGTCACACCTTGATATATGAAATTGAATTTATGGCTGGTGAAGGGTGACAGATTAATAGCACTATAAATTAATCTGTTCATCCATATACTAAGAATAGAAAACGTAAAAAGAGGCAGTTCAATCTAACACCATCTATTATGATGCCTTAAGACTCAAACCCAGAGAAATGAGATGGAAATTTACAGCCCAAGACCGAAGAGCAGGGCGCATGCACTGGCTTCAGTTCTTGGTTTCCAGAACTCTCTCAGAACACTTTCAAGCAGGAATTTCCTCCTTTAAAATATAAATATATATATGGCCGGGTGTGGTGGCTCAAGCCTATCATCCTAGCACTCTGGGAGGCCAAGGCAGGAGGATCACTCAAGGTCAGGAGTTTGAAACCATCCCGAGCAAGAGGGAGACCCCGTCTCTACTAAAAATAGAAACAAATTAATTGGCCAACTAAAAATATATAGGAAAAAACACACTAGCCAGGCGTGATGGCGCATGCCTGTAGTACCAGCTACTCAGGAGGCTGATGCAGGAGGATCACTTGAGCCCAGGAATTTGAAGTTGCTGTGAGCTAGGCTGAAGCCACGGCACTCTAGCCTAGGGGATAGAGTGAAACTCTGTCTCAAAAAAAAAAAAAAAAAATATATATATATAGTATGTTACTTTTATATATATAGTATGTTACTTTTATATTGGGTCAAATATCAATGTTTCACTGTTTTGTTGATCTATAAGGGAAGCCATATTAAAATATGATTTATTCAGCAAGTAATAATGCTAACAGAATAGTGATAGTAACAGTAACTAAATAAATAAGGGATGTAAAAGTTGTTAAGAATTTCTTTCTCTTCTTTGGAAAGAAAAAGAAGGAAGGGAAGGGAAATTTTGATAATCCCTCGCTGGCCATGGCTTAGATTGGGGTCATCAAATCCACAGTCTATACCCCACCACCCTCCACGCCACTCAGGGGACAGACACTGAGCCGTTGGGATTCTGTCCTGTGCCATCCTCAGCCAATTGCCCTGCACTGCTGCCATCATCGAGCTGGCCACTGGAGTGCACTGCCATGGCCAACAGATTCCTACCTTTTTTCTGACAAAACCAAATCCTCTTCATTCCAATCTACACTCCACCCTGTCTGTCTCAAGAGCTGTCTTCCTAACACTCAAAGCTAACCGGATCATCTTAGCCATGTTTCAAGCTCCCTTTGGCTCCCATTCCAAGAAGGATAAACACAAATTTCCTAGCATCGCCTAAGAGACCGTTTACCGCTGGGAGTCACATCACCTCCTTTCCTAGCCTCCCCCCAACAGCTCCCTTCTCTTTCACAAACCCTGACTCAGCCACCTAAAACGTTCCCCTGACACCCAGAGCCTTTTCACAGAACCCTGACTTTGCACATGCTGATCCATCTCTCTCTCTCTTCACCTGGTAAGTGATTTTTCATCCTGCAAAGCGCAGGTCAAAGGTGATCTCCCCTGCCAAGTGCAGGTCAAAGGTCATCCCCCCTGCAAAGTGCAGCTCACATGTGAGTCCTCCTTACAGTGCAGGTCTGCCCACTCCATGCCCCGTGTTTAGGACACGTCCCTCCCCACTCTCAGCACACGGGGTGCAGGAGAGGCTGTAGGGGATGTCATGTGACCTCGCCTGGCCAGCCAGGAACGGCACCACCCCGACACAGAGACAGGTTCAAATATGGACAGGTAACACCAGCTGGACCAGAAAACCTTCTCCCCCAGGATTCTTCCAAACCACTAAGAGACACAAATAAAAAATCTGCTAGAAAGTAGTGCTGTAGCTGTCATGGATCATTTTTACCATGATCTGGAAAGATCATTTTTACCATTATCTCTTATTTGCAGAGAAGACTAGTTAACCAAGAAAGTAGCAGTGAGACAGAGACAGTGAGAGGCATATTGCTAATGACAGTATTGAGTCTCTGGATTCCATTTTTTTTTTTTACCTTATTTTACATTGAATTGTATTTCACTGTTTGCAAGAAATAAGGACCCAACTGATACAGCTCCCTAGTGCTTCCCAGGAATAATTAATCACTATATTCTACATGGTCCCATACATCTCTGTTTAAAATCCCTGTAACAGCAATTATCATGTCCTATTGTAATTTATTTGTTTACACGGCTGTGTCTGCCACTACAATGTGAGCAGTGGCGGAATCTTATCCATCTTGGGGACCTCAGTGCCTGACACAGAGTTGGTGCAGATGTCTACTGAATGAATGGCCAGGAAATAAAACCTCATCCCACATTTTCAATTGCATCGCCGTCTCGAGGAAGTCTCCAACAGGACTTCCTACGCTCTCTTCAGTCTGCTCTCATAACTTCCAATGAAACAGAAGGTGATGATATTTCTACACTATCTTGTAAGTGTCTCAAATCATGAACTATATATTGCAGTGGAGTTAAGGCACTATAATTCCCATGGGCTGGCATGCTAAGAAACGTAATATTAAAATTTTATTTTATAAGAAACTACTAAGAAATTTAATGTTTTTAAATTTCTTTAAATGTTTTTAAGTGTTATTGAGATATAATTGGCATGCAAAATGTTGCACATATTTGATGTATACATCTTGGTGAGTTTGGATGTATGCATATACCCATGATACCATTACCACAGCCAAGGTCCTCAGCATGCCCATCACTTCCAAAACTTTCCTTGTGTTCTTGTGTATGTGGGTTTTGTTCCTTTGTTTGGTAAGAACACTCACCATGAGATCTGTCGTCTTAACATATATCTAAAGTGCACGCTACCGTATTATTAACTCTAGGTACCAGGCTGTACAGCAGATCTTTAGAATTCATCTCACACAACAGAAACTTTATACCCATTGAAGAAAAATTCCCCACTTTTCCCTTGCTTCAGTGGAAACCACTGGAAACCACCATTCTATTTTCTGCTTCTATGAGTTTAACCATTTTAGCTACTATATATAAGTGGAATTGTGTAGTATTTGCCCTTCTGTGACTGCCTTATTTCACTTAGCATAATGTCTTCTACATTCATCCATGTTGTCACAAATGGTGGGATTTCCTCGTTTTTTAATGATAAATAATATCCCATTGTATGTATGTACCACATTTTCCTTGCCCATTCATTCTGTTGACTAACATTTGGGTCACTTCCAAGTCTTGGCTATTGTACATAAAGCTACTATTAACACGGGGGTGCAGATATATATTTAAGATCCTGATTTCAATTTTTCTGGTTATATATCCAGAACTGGGATAGATAGTTCTTAAATAGATTATATCAAACCGAATACACATTTCAGCATTTAAGTACTATTTAACATACCATTTGCAAACAGAATGAGCTTCTTGAAATAAAGAAGAGGCTGCAAAAATAAATAAGATACCATACCCACCCCCTGAGCAGCTCACAAGAGCCACACCAAGAAATAGTGAGAGAAAGGCCATCTGCAATGGACGGAATGGTCATATCCCCAAAACTCACATACTGCAACCCTAACCTCCAAGGTAATGGTGTTAGGAAGTGATTAGGTCATGCAGGTAGAGCCATCATGATTGGGATTAGTGTCCTTATAAAAGAAAGGGGCTCCCCTCCCCCCTCTTTTTTTTTTTACCATGTGAGGACACAGTAAGAAGGTGCCATCTATGAACCAGAAAGTGGGTCCTCATCAGACATAAATTCCGCTGGCACCTTGAGCTTGGACTTCCCAGCTTCCAGAACTGTGAGAAATAAATTTCCATTGTTCGTAAGCCCCACTGTCTGAGGTATTTTGTTGTAGCAGCTTGAATACACTAAAGCAAACACCATTCATAGAGTTACTTTTTTTCACCTAGAATATAAACATATTGAAGAGAACTATCACAAACTCTAGGAAACCTTCCAGATCTCCCTTCAGTGATGAAGGAATTATTCCACCAGGTGCTGGAATGTCACTAGAAGATACCCCTCAACCATCAACCCTCTTTTGCAAATGGCCTCTACTGAAGAAAACGGCCATGTCCATGGTTGTGGCCATCTACCCAAAGAGACCCACACCAATAGATGGCCAACGATGGCATAAATGTCCTGGCCTCAGTCCGCAGGTCAAGACAGCTCTAAAGGAACCTCTCCATTAGATTCGCTAGAAATGTGTTGAGACAATTTCTCCTTATTTTCCCCAGTCCTGCTTTCTTCTCTCCCCTTCCACAGGTGTTGACCCCAAGAGCATTCCCTAATAAACATCCTCCATGCCTATCTCTATCTCTGAGTTTCCTTCCGGGGAATCCACCTTGCAACTAAAGCTAACGTAAAAAGCCTTGTTATTTTCATGTATTCAATATCTTTTGACTTCTGACCATATGCCAGGCTCTATACAGCCCACTCAAGTTTCCAAAGTGAAGAAAATGAGATATAGCCCTTGTCTCATGAAATCTAGTGGAGAAGATAAATATAGAACAAAAATTTATACCAATGAATATACAGCAGGTGTCCTCAAACTACGGCCCGTGGGCCACATGCGGGCCGCCTAGCACATGTATCCGGCCCTCCGGGTGTTTTTGCCACCACTGCCCATCCTGCTTAGCAGCTGACTCGTCCCGGGCCCACAGTGCGCACTCCCCAACGGTCTGAGGGACAGTGAACTGGCCCCCTGTTTAAAAAGTTTGAGGACCCCTGACATACAGAATGTGTAATAACAAAAATAATTACTCTGTAGAAAAAAAAAGAAATACATCTCCAGGAGAGCATGACATAAAGGATTGAACAGTGCTGGGTATTCAACTATGGGAAAGAGGAGCAAGAACTGTGAAGGGTCTCATGTTTTCCCCTACTCACAGTTTCACTAATTACCCTGTCGTACTTTTACAGATGCTGGTAGAAGGCACATGGCTCCTAGGGCAGCGATGAAGGATAGTTCATTACTCATAGCAATAGCAATAGTCTGAAAGTCAGCATGTGTGCACCATTTCCCTAAGCTCCAGTTCCAACAGAGTGACATGAAGAGGGTCAGATGGCACCTGCATGTGCAGTGGGTTGCATGGTAGGACAGGAATTCTGAGCTTAGGGAGCTAAAATCTCTCACAGTGGGCAATAAAAATGGCGGCCATTGTTCCGGAGAGAGACACTATCTCTATCTTCCAAAGCTGTTCACCATACACACATATCCTTGAAAAGTTAGTCTGGGACAGTAATTTGCAAGATATATGTATTCAGAAACACACAAATTTGAGAGATCCATAGAGAATTATCTCCCAACAAGCAGAATATATAAACTTGTACATTTTCCCTTTGACCTTTCTTTGTTAGATACCCTCACTCTATATTTCCTCAATTAAAGTTTATTAGAGATGTATTTATGAGGGTTATTTGCCTTCTCTACAATGGAATCTTAGAGGGTCTAGAGGCATTGTGCATATCCCTTTTGGTCAGCCATTGTTTTACAGACTCTTTAGAGTTACTATATAGGATCTCGGGATCTTCTTTTTTCTATCTTAAAAGAGTTAGGTAACTTAGATATTTTTATGTGCAAATGTTAAATGCTATGTGATATACGGGCTTATAATGGTACACTTGGACACCCAGAAGCTGGAAGCATTCAGTTGCAACAGAAATTTTTACAACCTAATTTTCAGCACCCTAGCTGTAAGATGCCAAGGGCCCAGAATCTTAGGCTTTCACTAAGAGATATATTAATAAATCTCTGTAGGGTATGAACTAGGAAGAGATGGAAAAGGGTACTATCCTGTGGACCCAGGGGTACACTAGTATCACTTTTGGGAAAGATCTGTCCTTTGAATTAGGCTTTCAGCTTTGCCGAGAAATATTCCTCTTATGGGAGTAGACAAGGTGAGGCCAAAAAATCTTTACAAATCTGAGACAGTTAGATCTGTTTTCTGTATACTACTGTAGGGCCCCAGGGCTACCAATGGAGCTGGAGAGTATGAAATTTATAATTACAGCACATGTTTTAGAGCTGTTCTAGCATATTCCTACTCCCTATGATTAAACACACTCCTGAGTAATCTCTGTCAAGATAATTTTCATCATTTTTAGCTAAGATATACCCTACATAATAATGTACTGTGAAATGTGGCTTACAGAAATGCTTCAGAACAGTGGTTCTCAAAGTGTGTTCCCCACCACCCCCAGCAGCAACCCTGCCACCCGGGAACGTGTTAGATGAAAATTCTCAAGTCTCAGACCTACTGAATCAGAAACTCCGAGGTGGGGCCCAGCGATCTGTGTTTCAACAAGCCCGCCAGGTAATTCTAAGTATGTTAAAGTAGAAAGTCACTGGTAGAGAATTATATGAGGATGTCTTAGAGATGAAAAGTACCATTTAATCCAGGATAAATAAATATCAATACACCTTGTCAACACTCAGCCTCATCCCCTTTAATCTGAACCTGTCTTCCAACAGCCATAGAAGAAAATGGTTGACAACTTTTGTTTTATTTTGCAATTTCATAGCCTAAGCAATAAACTGCCTGAATTATCTTTCTTATCAAAACGAAGCGGATTGTGGCCGGGTGTGATATACAGCAGCAACCACCAGATTCAAAGAAAATCAATATGCAAATCAATACATTTAACTCCAAGTCCCGTCTGTCGAGTCTTTCATATAAACTAGCTTAATTAGGAGCTTGGTGAAGTGCAAGAATAGGCCTAACTCAATACCCCATCCCAAAGCTTTATCAATAATATATAATTTTCCAAAAGAGAACACAAGGGATCAATACTCAAGCTGCCTAACTTCAGGAAGTGGAAAGCTGAACCTCACTCAGAAACTACGTATTCACAAGTAAGAGCTGACAAATCCATGAAAATTTTACTTCTATTTACACAGAACCCTTGTCATTACAAGTTGAGCTAATCTTTAAAAGCTGATACTCCTTAAGATTATGTTATGAAAAGAAAATCATCGCAACAGTTCTCAGCATGAGCTATGCACCAGAACCACTCAGAGAACTGTTGCAAGGCCCCATGGCCAGCCCACACACCGAACACAAGTAGTGTTGAAACCCGCACATGCATCAGAATCAGTGAGAAGGCTTGTTAAACCAGAGAGAACCACATTTGACAACCATTGCCCCTGACCAGTTAAATCAGAACCCACGGGGCTACAACCCCAAGGACAGTACTTTTTAAACTCTCCAAGTGATTCCATTGTAAACTCAAGGTGACAATCACCAGCCCACGGGCCAACTCCACCTGGCCACATGTCCAAGAAGATTTCTCCAGCATGGAACATATGTGAAAACAGAGGAAAGGAAAACACAAGAAACACCTAGGAAATTTATCTGTGAGCATAAGATGAGGGGGAGATGGTCCCCAAAATGTCCAACGAAGTTCATAAATCCAAATAATAATGCAGGTTTCAAAACATTTCCAACCACTAGAGAACTGGTAAAGAAGGCTGATGTTCATGGGGAACACAAAATGTAATCCTGATGGACCAGCCACAAAAGAAGACCACCATCTCAGCAGATCTCACATGTCTATGGGATGAGGCCATCAAGTGGGCATTGAACCAGGACAGCTGGGCAGAGTACAGATTGTGAGCACCTGAGGATATGCTTATCGGTCTTCCAAGGGGGAAGGAAGAGACTGTTGAGTGAAGATTCCAGGAAAAATAAAGAGGCCAATAAAGAAAATCAGATCTCTTTGGAAGTTTAAGAGAAATATTAGATAAATATGCCTTGCTGCAAAATTGAGTACAAAAGCAATCTTAATAAATATTCTATTTGGCCCACGAGTCTGGGAGTGGTTCTCAGAGATACAATGATAACAAGAAGAAGATGATCTAGAATGCATATTGAGACTTTTTGATGGGCCAGACACAGTTCCTAGAACTTTACATAGATTAACTCCCTCCTCACAGTCTACACAATGGGGACCATCCAAGGCCCAGAGAGTTTAAGGAATTTGTTCGGGTCACATAGCTATTCAGGATGGAGCCATGATTTGCACGCAGCGGGCTGGATCCACCGTTCGTGTCCCAGCCACCATCAGAGCTCTCTGCATCCTTCTCTGCCTTCCACGAGGGCATCTTCAGAAACTAGCCACATGCCTCTAAGGCCATTAAGACCCTCTGTCATTACTATCAAGTTCATGCGACAGATCTATGTATCTGTCATGTTCATTATATACTCTGAATATTTAAAGCACTTAGTATTTTCAGAAATCTCATTTTTTTCTTAACTACACAATGGCCAACACAGAAGATGGCATGAAGGCTCTATTGCTCCTTTTTTACTCCGTAATCCAGGGGCCCTCAAACTTTTTAAACATGGGGCCAGTTCACTGTCCCTCAGACCGTTGGAGGGCCATTGGAGAGTGCGGCCACATTCCACACATGCGCACTGGGGGCCCGGGACGAGTCGGCTGCTAAGCAGGACAGGCAGCGGCGGCAAAAACACCCAGCAGGCCGGATCAATGTCCTCGGAGGGCCGCATGTGGCTCACAGGCCCGGCCGTAGTTTGAGGACGCCTGTCCTAACCTATTGAAAAGAACAACAGAAATAGAACAAAAAGCAAACAAAAGTCTTGAGTAATCATGACCTAGAACGCAATAAGTGCTTACTCAGTATTCCTTAAGAGGATGGACCAAATTACCAAGAAACAAAAAGTTACGAGAATGTGCATGGCTGGGAGGAAGACATTATAGTGACCATTCACGCTGCAGATGGTGCAAACATTGATACGTAGCTTGACCCTGTGTGTGAAGAGCTTTAAAGATATTCCCTTCCTACATTTTACTCAACATTCATACTTCTGTGCCTCTATTCCATAGAAAATGTGAGCTACTATTAAATATTCACTTACAAAGATGTACCATGCATTATTCATAAAAGTAAAAAATTTAAGACAACCTAAATGTCCAAAGGAGTGTAGTAGTGAAATAAATCATGGCACATCCACACAATGGAAGTTTTAATGACAGGAGAGAAGGCTTACAATGCAATGTCAAATAGAAGGAGCAGGAAAGAAGACTTTTTGCACACACTGTGATGCCAGGTACGTATGGATGTACATATGTGTACAGATAAGACGCTAGAAGGAAACATGTCTTAATGTTCATAGTAGTTTTTTCTGTCTGTGGAAATGTGGATGAGTTATTTTTGTCTTTATTCATGTCAATATTTTTCGAGCTTTCTACAATTTATAAAAGTAATCCCTTTACAATTAAAAAAAAGTAATTTTAAAAAAGAAGAAGAAAATAGTTCACTTGCAGCAAATAAATGATCACAACCAAGGTACAAGGACAGTTCATAACATTTGCCCTTTTGTCCTCATGGAAAAGAATAATCCTATTTAAAGTGTATCCATTAGGAACTCACAGACATAAGCACTTGACCTAATAGAAAAATACTTCTAATTTTAACACACCGATTGATACAGTTTTCAAACTTTCACTTTTCCTGCAATAGATTTTTTTCAAATAAAGTTTTAAACAGAACAATATATAAAATGGACACCTAACTGGCCTGCTCAGAGCTGGATATGCCATTCAGAGTGTCAGGGCTGCCAGCCTCCTCTTACCCTATGACTGCATTGTTGGGGACCTCCGAACTCTTGCATAGCAACTCAGAAGCGATCACTCCAGAAATTCGGCAACTAGAAAGTTTTTCTATGTAGTTTCTCACAAACTCAAACGAGGGTCCTTTCTAACCCACTGGCAAGAAATAATCGTGCACTGGCTTTTTCTGAGTGACAGGTTTTGAGCTTGTGCCTAATAGCCACACAAGGTCTTGCTGGGTTTGTGATCACATGCCTCTTCGAAACTGTCCACTCTAACATTACAGTGTCATGGCACTAAGGAACGGATTGATACACTGACAAAGTTACTAAGCTTTAGTTTATAAAGGGTTTGTGTTTCCTTAATTTTTTTAATTTCATGCCGTGATTATTGTGACCACAGCACATTCGAAGGAATGCGGTCTAGGTTAGCTGAATTTTTCTCACATGGACAGTTGGTTTAAAGCTGATTTTTAGGCCGGGCACGGTGGCTCACGCCTGTAATCCTAGCACTCTGGAAGGCCGAGGCTGGAGGATCACTCAAGGTCAGGAGTTCGAAACCAGCCTGAGCAAGAGCGAGACCCCGTCTCTACTATAAATAGAAAGAAATTAATTGGCCAACTAACATATATAGAAAAAATTAGCCGGGCATGGTGGCGCATGCCTGTAGTCCCAACTACTCGGGAGGCTGAGGCAGGAGGATGGCTTGAGCTCAAGAGTTTGAGGTTGCTGTGAGCTAGACTGACGCCATGGCACTCACTCTAGCCCAGGCAACAAAGTGAGACTCTGTCCCCAAAAAAAAAAAAAAAAAAGCTGATTTCTGTAAGACCCAACTCAAGGGCTCCCCCTACCCTCAGCTTCAGGCCAATGGTACCTATACCCTGTGCCCTAGACTCCAGGAAGTGTCTGGAACAACTGTAGGGGAACTGGGGCATGGGGGGTGGGGGGGTGGAGAGCCGTGCTCTGCCCTCCTCTATTTCAATGAGAGCAGTTCCACCCTCCCCTGCCTTACATACTCGCATTTCATTGTATTTAACTTAGAGAAAGGGCACCACTGATAAAATCTTCACTTTGAAAACAATTACCGTAAGAGATGCCCATCTCTATGCATTCATACCCCTCTAGGACTTACTCACGGAGGGATGATGTAAAGGTGTAACCCTATGATCCAGAAATTACTCCTGCTACCATTTTGGTGTATAATAGTCAAGCTTATGTCCTTTGTAGCTTATCAAAAATATGGAGAGATATTTACCTGTAACTTTTGTATAAAACTTAAGAGCATACTATATATACTTTTAATTTCTGTTTTTTTCAGTTAACAATATATCTTGGATATATTTCATGCCATTAAATACAAACCTAGATTATTTGCAGCCTATAGAATTTCACTGCATGGGTCTATCCATAAAGCTGTCAGTTCTAAAAACAATTTTCTAAACCACTGAGTAGGCAGGAAAAGGATTTTTGCTGGGCAAGAAAGAGGAAGTCCTTCCCGATACCGGAAATTATGGTAGAGTGAGTTACTCGATCTGACTCCACATAAAGCTACTTCTGACTGCTGACCAATTACACACAAAGCCTTCTGCTGTCATTTTCATGAATAACTATTTCTGATCAATAATCAGTGTCATAGCAATTTGATATTTCCAGATAAATGGTTAAAGCTTTTGTTTCCTTGGGCACAGCTAGTTTGGGCTACTCCTGTCAGATCCTTAGCTTCGTGACACAGAATCAGGTGTCGGATGGGAATGACTTAGAGAGTGTGAGCCCTCAAGTGCTTGCCTACTTTGGAATCCCCAAATCTCTATCAAGTTTTTAAATATCAGTGCATCTACCTAGAGGAGCATCTTGCCACAGTACAGATGGTGGAGGCAAAACAATCCCCTGAGAAGAACTGCTTTGGCACTGGCATGTTTTCTGAGCAATAGTTCTCAAAATTCCATTCAAAATGACAATGACCCAAGCCTACTCCAATATCCTAGAAAGCCTTCAATCAGGACTTTTGAAAGTGAGATGTTCTTGGGAAGATCTCTCCGGATAAAAGACTGAAAAAGCTTTGAACAAACTGGTTGAACAAATGGTAACTTTGGGGTATTTTAAGTGAGAAGTTATCATCATTCAAGAGCTAGAGGGCTGTGCCCCTCCCACCATTCTCCACCACCACGAGTCACTGCAAATTCACTCATCAGACAAATCATATCATCACTCCCTTGATCAAATCATCTCACTCCCTTGCTCGCAGCTTCCCAGTGGCATCCCAGTGGCATGCAGAAAGAACACTAAGGACAGGAGCTATAGGCCAAGGATGAGCTTTTGGTTCAACATACAGAAAAAGTGGCCAGGTGGTTGATGTAGAGAAAAGGAAAGAATGAGTGGGCAGAATGGAGAATTATGCAGGAGCCAAATCATACAGACTACAGGAAACACTAAGAATGTTGGTTTTATTCCAAGTGAGCTGGAAAACCACTGGGTAAGTTTCAACTAGGTGAGGGACAAAAACTGACATATTTCTAAATTGTGACTTGAGATTCTTTGAAGAGAACAGCTTATAAGAATGTGCCATGTGTTTGGTTAGCCTCATTTGGCTCACCTGATAGGACGAGAGAAGTGAAGGACCACAGGCTCATTCTTGGCTGCCCAGTTGCCTTTGTAATACTCATCAGTCCCTCTTTTTGCCCTAGGAAGCTGTCCTGTAAGTGGGCACCAGTGGTCATCTTAAATGGAATGATTTCCAAAGTGGGACTGCATCAACACAAAAATCAACCCCCATTTTTAGAGCAGCCAGGAACATAACCCCAAAAACATGACTACAGACTTCACTCATTCATGCATCTGAGAAATATTTATATAGTACTATGAGTCAGATATCATTAAGACAATAATTAAGCCCAACTTGTGCACATTGGCATATGTTTCATAGATCTTGTTAAGGTCATAACATGTTACAACCAATGGAGTAGCAATGATGGTTTCTATGGATGTTCCAGGTCAACGGGTCTCTTTTCAGGGAGATTCTGTACAAGCTCACATTGGTCAGCAAACAACGTTTTCTCTTCATGCTATCCTCGATTTGTCAAACACCAGAAAAAGGATTCTACCAGGATGAGTCAAAAGGGAAACTGGGAAGGGTCTGAGCAGAAGAGAGTGTCACTTCTACCTGGACAACTGCAGCTTGGCCACTGGTCTGGTGGGTCAGGGGTTTTCAAGGAGGAGGGCAACCCAAACCCCATGCAGCTTCTGGATACTAACTTTGGAACATCTGAACTCCTGGCATGGGGGTTGGGGAAAGGTAGTGAAAGTGGTACAATGGCTCTCCACAATGTTTCTACCCTCTCACATCCTCACTTCCCTTATAGCATATCTTCTTCAGGGATAGAAAACTTTGCTTAAAGAATGCACCAAGGCCAGGTGCGGTGGCTCATGCCTATAATCCTAGCACTCTGGGAGGCCGAAGCGGATGTATCATTTGAGCTCAGAAGTTCGAGACCAGCCTGAGCAAGAGTGAGACCCCATCTCTACTATAAATAGAAAGAAATTAGCTAGACAAAAATATACATAGAAAAAAATTAGCCGGGCATGGTGGTGCATGCCTGTAGTCCCAGCTACTAGGGAGGCTAAGGCAGGAGGATCGCCTGAGCCCAGGAGTTTGAGGTTGCTGTGAGCTAGGCTGATGCCATGGAACTCTAGCCTAGGCAACAGAGTGAGACTCTGTCTCAAAAAAAAAAAGAACGCACCAAATTGTTTCTGTCTCAACCTTAACACCAGCACCTTTTTGTAGTCTGATGGTCACACCCAGTGTCCACTTGTTTCTTATTCTACAGAGAGTGGTTCAGTTCTCTCTGTGAGGACAGACTCCTAGGGGGATCTCTGGGCAAATATTAAGGAATTGAGGATAGGATGATGGGGAAACACTCCAATTAATACTTACCCTGTTACACTGAAATGCCAATCAATTACAGCAATGAAGGCACAGGGCCTTTGCGCCCACCTCAATCATCTGCATTTTTGTGTCATGAGAGATCAATAGGTAAAAGAAAGCACTCTTCAACTGCTCTCTTTGAATGTAATTTAATCCCTATTCTCGCCACTTTTGGCTACTTGATAAAAGGCACCAGCTTCAAAAGTCATTTGCACCGAATAAACATTTTCAAAATCCACCTTCCAGGTAACTAACAGCTGCCATTTTGAAAATAATGCTGCTCTCAGTTCAAAGGCAGGTCCCTGCCGGTTACCCAGCTGCCTGATCATGGAAAGCAGCAAGGGACATGGAATGCCAAGTGAGTACAAATCACACTGGTTGACACCTCCCTTCTCACTGGCCATCCGTCATTTACAAAAAATGTGTTTTTCAGGCCCGATGGAGAACAGCAGACAAGGTTCCTGGCTCTCTGGAAGCTTACACCACAGTAGGGCAAAAACGAAAATCAAACAAAGAGGCCAATGACTCAACACGAAATGGAGAACAAACACAGAAAGCCATGAATAAACATGGGCATTTCGTAAACTGCTGCACAGGCAATGTAAGAGCATAATGGGATGGATGCTGTAAGGTGGGGCAGGGGGGCTGTGGATGCTACTTCAGAAAGAAGGGTGGATTCCTTTTCTAGGAATGTCATAACAAAGTGTCACAAACCAGTGGCTTAACAGAAACTTACACTCATAGTTCTGGAGGAGGCTGGAGGTCTAAAATCAAAGTGTCGGTAGGGTCATCCTGCCTCAATAGCCTCTAGGACAGTATCCTTCCTTGCCTTTTGCAATGCCTGGTGGCCACAGGTGTTCCTTAGCTTGGAGGTTCGGTGACAGCATAACTCCCATCCCTGCCTGCGTCTTCACAGGGCCACCTCCTCAGTGTGTCTCTGTGACCGTATCAACCGCGTCTTTTAAGGACACCAGTCACTGGGCTAGGGCCAACCCTAATGAGCTCATCTTAACTTGATTACACCTGAAAAGACCTTACTTCCAAAAAAGTAAATGAAGTCATGCTTTAAAGTAACTAAGGGTTAAAACTTGAACATGCTTTCTTTTGGGGAGGGGATCACAATTCAACCCATATCCAGTAGTTGGTGAAAGACTCTCTGAGGGGGTGATAGTTGGAACCAAGCTCCAAATGACAGGCAGAAGTTCACCTAGCTATGATTTAGGGAAAGAACTTTCTAGACAGAGAGAACAGTAACTGTACCTGGAGGCAGAAGCTTAGACGGGTTTTCTTGAGTGGAAAATAGATTTTATGAGGCCGTAAGTCATTTGAAGGAAGAAATAAAGGGTGTCAGAACGTAATCATGAACGTGGGGAGACCACCATTTGCAGGTCCCCATGACAACATTCCTTATAATAGCTAAGAAGCAGAAACTCACAGCAGCCAGGGAATGGTGCAGGAACCAAAATATGCCTGTTCTGCAGCCATCTAAGTTGACATTTATGAAGACAAAAGCAGAAACATGCAGAAATGCTTATAATAGGCTAACTGAAACAGTGGGATACATTTCTATATTTTTGATTAAATTATGCAAATATACACATTTATCAGATTATTAGACCAGAATTGCCATCATAGTATATCACTATGGTTGTTAAGGTGGTGACATTATGCTTTCTTTTTTTAACTCATCTCTAATGCCTGAATGTTGAGGTTAATACCACTTTCTATAATACAATTAATTTTGGAGAAAACAGCATTTTAAAAAACGTTATTATGAAATAGTCAAATATAGCAATCATGTATCTATGATGAGATCTACCTCATCCCAACAATTTGCTATATCTGCCTTCACATATTTCAAGAAATAAAAGTATTATAAATACAGTTGAAGCCCCCTTTGGAAAAGCGGTGTTTTCAAACCAATTGTGCAAGGCAAAGAACATTTTCTCATAATATTCTGAAAACAATATAGCCTGTGAAATCAATGCAGTTGTCATCATCTTCATCAACAAGCAAGGGGAAGCTTCCACTGCAATCAAAATCATCTTCAGGGAAAACGCTATTGTTAATAGTTCCTGGAACAAAATAGCATCTACTCTGAGAAATGTTATATACTATTCCATTTCCCACGTTTTAAAATATGCCAAATGCCCACAGAATGATCAGGCTGTGTATATGTTCTTAGAGGAAAAAGTAGTGATTCCCAAGAGCTGAGGTGGGGCTGAAAAGATACCCCGGCTCATAATCACAACTCTTAATCAGCAGTTTCACAAGCTGAAACATAAGGTTTGTGGCAGGGGGAATTTTCTTCACGGTTCACCAAAAGTGGGCGGCAAATAAATGTCATTTTAAGTATTCCATTCTCTAAATTTGTCTCTAAAGATTTTCATTGCAAAAGTAAATCAGCCTCCTCTAGTGATACGATAAAATATGTCTAACTCAGAGGGGAAGTAAATTTTTAAGGGTCAAGTCTCAACAAGACTGTTAACTCTCAATCGATCATAAAATGAAAAAGCTTCAGTTGCCTTCTTGAGCTACCAAATCTAAGAATTTGTATTTGATAAAGTTGGTACTCAAATAAAGCAACACCTACAAATGTTTTTACTTATTTTTCTAAATGTGGCCCAATCAACATTTTATACCATTTTGTACATTTTTAAAGCCAGTTTTTATAAAAACCAATGAATCCAAATAGTCAGACTTTTCAAAAATAGATTAAAGTCTGCTGGAAACTTTAGTGTCTCGGGTCATTCACTATTTAATGTCCCAGATGGATCATTATTTAGTTAAGTGACCTTAGGTAAGCCATGCACTATTTTAGCCTCAGGTTATTTCATCTGAAAACTAGAGATAATCATGCCTTCTTCACATTTCAGGAGGATCAAATGGAATATATGAATTTTTTTTTATCTTGTAAAGTGTTATAGGAATATAAATAATGCTTACCACCCTCTAAAGGTGTCAAAGAGTGTTAGGCAATGAGAGAACTCTGCCTGGCTCTCTCTCTAAACCCTTAAAATTTATTGTGAGCCATACAAAATGATCATGATGTTGGCATTCTCCTGGAAAGTAAAGGTCTTGCTTTCTCTCTAATATCACTGTGGAATCAAATACAGTGTGGTAGGGATCCAAGCACTCTCCTGGACAGTCTTGACTTGGCAGTATTATAAGTTTCTAAGTTTCTTAATCATTCAACCTTCTAGAAAACCGGACATTACTAATGAAGACTATATTCTATATTCTACTCTGATCAGAGTTCCCCCTTCAGATTCTTTAGCAAGAGTGGGGGGTTAAGGCCAAACCAAGGGTTTTTATTTTAGAGACAAACTTTGTGAAAATTGAACAAAGAAATGGCTTCTTTAAAGTGTAATGTTCTTTACCAACCTGATGTATGATTTAAAATTGCAGAAGATACGCATTCAGATAAGTCATTTTTCCGAGTAGTTCTCTTGCCTGGCTACCCACTAGTTTCCATATGACTTTTGCTGCATGCGATTTTAGAATTTTTCTTTTTGGAATCAGAGTCATTTTAAAATCCATGTAACATTAGTGTCTTCGCTTTTTCATCAAGCCAAATCATTCTTCATGTTCAACAACTTGGGTATGGGTGACTTGGTTCTTTTTCCAATCATCTAATTCACCTGCAAAGGTTGACAATTTGCCACCATTTTCAGTGTTCAAAAGAATGTACCAGGAGCTCTACAGATATTAGCTTAAGAGAAATTGCAAAAATACATTGTTCAACATCACCATCCTTGGAAAAAGTGATTACCTCTTGACAACAATGAAGGGAGGGCTCACAATTGGATATATAAGCTCTAAATGTGTTTGTTAAATATTGATCACAGAAGCCATTCTAAAATGATGTTTTTGCAAATAATGCAGGAAAATGTTCACGATATAATGGTACATGAGAAGGAAAACAGAATAAACACTAAATTTGTTCTTTCAGGAAACCATTATTTACTGAACTCCTATGTGCCAGGCACTGTTTTAGATTCTGAGTACTCAGCAAAGAGCAAGTTTATTGTAATGTGCCCATTTTGTTTAAAAACAGATTCATAAAATAGCTCACATGTGACACACTATTCCAGGCTGTGACCAAAGCACCTAAGTAATTTATCAGTTGGTCTGTGTTACAATACTACAAAGAAAGTGCTATTACATCAATTTTCCAGATAAGGAAATTGAGCCATTGATTAAGCGATGCAAGCAACATGATAGAGGCATAGGGGCAGAGCTAGGTCTGTAATATTATAGAATCTGCCCCTTTCCCTTCTTCTGACTCCGTGTTTCAGTCTGTCGTACCTACACAACACACTGCTCTAAATCAACCATAGTCCCCTCCACCCACTCCTCACAAATCCAAAATAATTCTTCAACAGCCTTTTCTACCTACGCAAGAAAGGGGACACATCTGAAAACATCAAGATCTAGTCTTGTTTCCTGAATATCATACCAGTGTTGACTCCTCTAGGTCTTTCTTCAATAAATAGAACAGCAGCAAACTATCCCAGTAAACTCTGCTTTTTGTCTTACGTATTTAATTTCTCACACTGTGCTTCCTTTATGTTTACCAATTCCCCCAAAGACCCCCAAAGTCCCAACGACACAAGACTCACTTGAGTCTTCCTTACTAGTACTCTAAGTTACTAGTAAAGATTTTCAGATTTTCTCTATCTTCAGATAAATCATTAAGTCCAAAAAAGATGTTGCTGAACACATTTGGGATTAAAGGTACATGGCTGATAACATTCTGTGTTACTTAAGGTAATGTTAACTGCCATAGCAGAGAAACCAACCCTGAAACCTCAGTGACTGAACAGAATAGAAATTTGCTACTCGTGGAAGGTCGAATGCCTGTGTATCTATGGCCTTAAACATGACCCTTTATGCATCAAGGCTGCCTCCATTAAAAATACAAGCACTGCACATACTCACCACCAAACTGACATTAACTGATCAAGACTTAAGTCCACATATAGTAATAACATTCATCGAGTGTCAGGCAGATGGAAAGGGGGAGGAGGAGATGGATATATACACCCATCCGCACAATGGGTGCGGTGCCCACCATCTAGGGGATGGACACATTTGAGGCTATGACTTGGGTGGGGCAAAGGCAATATATGTAACCCTAAACATTTGTACCCCCCATAATATGCTGAAAAAAGGCTGCCTCCATTTTTGTGGCTCCATTGTTCTCTAATCCTTAGTTTTCTCCATTCAGATGGCAAATGAAGACAGACCGTGAAAAAGGCAAACCTGTTTCCTCCACTCCCACTGCACTGGGCAGAACCAGTCTTACAGTCCTGCCTGACACAAAGGATGCTGGGAAACAGAGTCCTGGCAAGGAAGCCACCTACGAACTGGGAGGGGACTACGAATTTTTGGAGGTCAGGTAATACGTTGGCCGCACATCCCAACCAGATGTTAAGGAAAATTACCATGGGAAGATCTACAAACAATCCCACATGTGAGGGAACTGAAGAGCACAAGTCAAAATAAAGCCTGGGAAAAAAATAGGATCTGTGAGTAACGTGAGATACGTCAGAGCAGGAGAAGAGAAAGAACATCTCGGCCACCTGGAAAGCTAACATCCAGAGAAGGTGAGAGAAGATTCAGAAGTGAAATTGTTTGAAAAGAGGGAAGAGCTGAGATCCTAACTGTCTCGATCAATAATATGACAAAGGAAACTAATTCCATTTAAAACGATGTCCTGTTTCCAGAAACTGCATGTCGCTTTACAAGCCGAGATGTGGCACACATTTAATTGCTGTTTTGTCAGAAGCACTAATTCCCTTGATTGTGTTGTAAAAACAAAACTACTGAAGAAAATGTTTTAAAAGCCCTCAAAGAAAAATTAATATTCATACACAGCTGTCCATTTGAAACCACATGAGGTTCAAGTTAATAATTAGCTTGGCCAGAAAAGTTCCAGCAAGTGGCCTTCTATTGAGAGTTTTTCCATATAAGCTTTTCTTTCTGAAATAAATCTGTTGGGCATAGATGTGAGATGAAAATAGTGGGGTGACTTGGCAAACCAAGTTCTCGTATGTAAAGAATACATCATTCTAGAGACGCCAACCATCTGGACTTGGGTTTTATCCAGTTAAACAAGGAAGATTTAAACTATGTTTGATCCCCCATGCTTCTTAGGTAAGGGGTGGCTTTGAGAGTCACAAATCTGACTTTTAGGGGCGAAAAGCAACTTTGCCATCATCTGATTCACGCCATTCCCCACTTCCCGGATGAGAAAATGGAGGCTTCGTGAGGGTATGTCGCAACCAAAGAACAAAAACGGTGATGAAACAAGTCCAGGACTTAGGTTTGCCGAACAGGGACAGTTCATTGAACAACAGCCCACACATTAGCCTTACCTTTAGACCTTTCTAGCAACGAAGCTCCATGCATAGCAATATCAGCTATTCCTACAACTCTGGGAGATCTGGCTTGAAAATTGGTCATTAGTACAAAAACAAGACAGATTTATCTCCATTATTGACAGGCCGATGAGAACAGTGACAAGATACCAGGCAGTGGGCCAGAGGGTGGAAGAGGGGACCAGGAGGCAGCTTCTGCCAGAGAAAGCACAGGGCTCCGGGGAATGCACACAACTACAGATGGTAAGCGTCAGTGAACTTCTGACGCCCCAATTATTCTGTTTGGTCTTCTGACATTGTTCCTGCACTCATTTAGGACTCTGACCCTGCTCTAAGGACTGAGATTCTTCCAGAACCACTGTTTGGAAAAAGTACCCCATGTTTTAATTTACGGTGCTATTGCATTCATTCATCCATTCCACAAGGCTTTCCAAAGTTAGGAGCCAATTGCCAGGTATAAGAAAGCCAATAGTGAATGCCATACCACTTTGCTCTTGAGAGGTTCACGGTAAACTGGAGAAGAAGGATACAGAAAAATACGTCATCATGGCCATACCCTGTAGTTTTCCTACACATCCTCAAGTTGAGGCACACGTCATGACCAAGTTGTTTAAGAGGAAGGAAATATTCAACATCTAGAATTACATGGGAAACTCTGTTATCTCCCAAGGATTTAAGGTCCCAAGATAGGAAATTGCATGGTGTGGCATGAAGCCACCTCCTCAAAAGGTGGCCAGCAGCAGAGCAGAATGAGCCACATCTCAGAGTTTGTTAGAAGTGCAAAATCTCCAGCCCTACCCCAGACCTAGTGAATGGTGATCTACACTTTAACAAGATCCCAGATGGTGTGTGCACAGTTTCATATAGAGCCCCAAATCTAGAGGCTAAAGCCATACTTGATGTTTACAGATCTCACAAATAAAGATCACAACTTTACCTAAGACTCATCCTCCTCACCTGTCAAACGGGGATAATTATTTCTGTCTCAGAATCATTGTAGAAATTAAAGGTGATATCAAAAGTAAAATTGCACACTACATGAAAATGGGCATGAAGCAATTAATCAGTGATGATAGTCCTGAGCCTATGCTGCTTTGGGGGGATGTTTAATGGTGTTACACACAGGAAGTGTCACGGCACTTTGCAACGTGGGATCCATTTTCAGTCCAACCTCCAAACAGGAAATGATTCTTCCTACCCAAAAGAGTCTAAAAGGAAAAAGGAACACAAATGAGAACTGGAAGAAAAAGACATTGAGAAGAAAATGAGGGAGAATATAAAAGAAAAAACTTGGAGATTAGAAAAGCAAAGATAAGGGATGAAGGAAAATATAGATCCCGGCCCTCTAGTCCCCCATAATGGACTCAATCGTTCTTTCTATCAGTGCCTTTTAACTCAGTGAGTAAACTGCTTCCTTCAAGGTGTTTAGCGTATCTGGTGACCCCCAACACTTTCTCAAGGCTATTTCTCTTCTGCATGTCATTTTTATACCCATGCAGAAGATTTCCAACAAGGATGTTGTCCTTATCAGTTCTATTCAACGATGCTTTCTGCCTTGTCCATTCACAAGAGCACCCTAGAAAATGTCTTAGAGAATAATGGTATTTAATCACTAACACCAGCTCCAAGAACCCCGGAAAGAAAATCTAAAAGTATATTGGAAAGAAAACCAGGGTCAATAGTAGAAAATTCCAGACATAGTGTTAAGCCCGAAACACCAACCATTTTCTGTTGCAGACTAGCTGCGTGAATATTGGAGAGTGATGTAACTTCTCTGTATCTCAGCCTTCTGGTCTGGAAAATGAGCACACTTGGCAATATGGTTGTCTTCAGCTCTTTCCTGGCTTCAGGACTGTATGTTTTAAGTATTATGCACACCTAGCAATTTGCTGAGACTGTGTAGAGACCAATGTGATCTCTAGCCATCCAGACAGAAAGAGCATCTGAAAAGATGATGGGAACACTCACAACTGTGGGTGGCAGGAGGGAGGCAGGGGGGATGAGGTCAGAGGGAGACACAGGAGGATGGAGTTGACCAGCGCTCATGAGGGCACCATGTCATCCAAACAGATGGGCACGAATATCGCCAACTAAGATCTGATTGCATCCTGCATGATGAGTGAGGGTTGGTGCCCCAGCTGTACAAAGCAGCTGTCTGCCATGAGGCCGTGTACCCAGCTAAATGGGAAATCTTTTCTAGAATTGATGAGCCATACTCGGGCAGCAGCCAGAGCTCTGAAGCTCCACATCAATCATGTCACCCCTCACACATTCACTTTCCTTGATGTAGACAAACACACACAAAGGGGGCTGAACTTCACTTAAGTTCTTTCACCTCCAATTTAGACTACACCTCTTGATGGTAACACTTTTCTCTCTCTGAGATATGCAATTTCCACTGGAAATGTGTAGTGTACAAAATTAGGAATTATAGTAAAAATTATTAACCCAAATCTCAGGGAATGACCTTAATTTTGAGTAGGGAAGGCACTCCCACAAATTGTAAATCAGGGTACAGCTTGACACTGGGAGGTCCACATGGATACCATCTAAGTTTCCATCATTTTACAGACATGCAACGATGGATCGAAGTCTCACCATCCATGTGCGGAAGGACTGGCGTTTGAATCCAGGATGCTTGACGACTACACTTTAGCTCCACGTCCACTACTTCCTTTGCTAAGATGCACGTGAACTTCTCTTTGAAGTCCACCTCTGCCACTTACAGAAAGTCCGACATCAGGAAAGTCCCCTAACCTATGTGAGCCTCGGTTTCCTTATTTGCCAATGCAGGTAATTGCAGCTATATTAAAAGAGTATGAGGGTTAGTGCAAGGGACCCCTTGATGTAATTCCTAGCACATAGGGGCCTTTCAGCAAATGAGAAGGGAAGGAGCGAGTTTTATTATTTCTGCACTTCTCTGCCGTGTAACCGTTACTAATATCTTAACATATTCCCTCCCGGTATCTTTCCCCTTAGCATAAATTTACTCACAATCACAGCTTACAGGTACTATTATCCTTTTGCACTCAGATGTTGAGTGTGACTCGACATGGTTAAGTAGAATAAAGGAATCGAGAAAAAAGCAATTGAGTGCAAAGAGTTAAATATGTTGGTTTATTCATGTTTCTGTACCATCTTCATGGTCCTCATTTAGCGGATTCATCATCTCTCACTGAGTGGATTACCCACTAAACTGGAAGCACTATGACCCTATCATTAGCTTCCCCATTTTTGGCCTTGAGAAATTTTATTGCAATAAACTTCTTTATGCACTTAGTTTAGTCCACATTTTGAGTGGGTTCCTTAGGCTAAATTCCCCAAAGTAGCCACTCAGGGGTTTTTGAATATAAACAACTCTCTGAAATTATGTTTCACTGTGAGAAATACTTAAGTCACCACAGAGTCACATACACATATGTGGTTTATCAGATTCAGATTCTTTCACAAAATATATATGTATATGCAGAAAGAAAGGAAATGTAAACCTCTTGGAGACAATGCCAGAATGTATTTGGATTGAAGCTATTTTGAAAGCATAGTTAAAGCACATGGGAAGGACAGAACCTATATAGAAGGCGATAACTTTATCCTAAAGGCTAGAACGATAGAGACGAATGCAATGTGACTCAAAGAAGGAACGAAACATCCAAGAACTGGATTACAGGGATAGAAATAAAGGAATAGCTTGGTTCACACCAGTTACAAGTTAAGAAGGAAACTCAAATGTCAAGGAACTTTTCCCATTTTCTTCCAGGAGTTTTATGGTATCAGGTCTTACATTCAAATCTTTAATCCCTTTTGAGTTGATTTTTGTGTATGGCATAAAATAAGAATACAATTTCATTTTTTTCTTTGCATGTGCATATCCAGTTTTCTTAGGAAAGCTGTGTGTACCTTGGCACCTTTGTGGAAGATTGGTTGACTGTACACACGTGGATTTTTTTTTTTTTTAGACAGAGTCTCGCTTTGTTGCCCAGGCTAGAGTGAGTGCCGTGGCATCAGCCTAAGCTCACAGCAACCTCCAACTCCTGGGCTCAAGCAATCCTCCTGCCTCAGCCTCCTGAGTAGCTGGGACTACAGGCATGCGCCACCATGCCCGGCTCATTTTTTCTCTATATATTAGTTTGCCAATTAATTTCTTTCTATTTATAGTAGAGATGATGTCTTGCTCTTGATCAGGCTGGTTTTGAACTCCTGACCTCGGGCAATCTGCCTGCCTCGGCTTCCCAGAGTGCTAGGATTACAGGAATGAGCCAGTGCGCCCTGCCTACACGTGGATTTATTTCTAGATTTTACACTCTGTTCTAATGGTCTATGTGTCTGTTTTTATGCCAGTAACATGCTGTTTTGATTACTACAGCTTTGTCATAGAATTTGACATCAGCAGGTATTCCATATTGTTCTGATTGTTAGGACAGAAAAATGCCTTTAGAGATCTGGGGGATAAAGTCTTTGGTGATGATGGAGTGGAGTAGACAACTGACAGCAAAAGCAATAGCAGAATATAGCCACATCTCACTTCTCAATATTAAAAAGAACCCTGAAATAAATGTAATGCCTCTTCGGAACTCAAAGTTCAAGGTAAGACCTTCTAAACAATTCATCAAGTACACCCCAAGATGAGTTTAGGAATAAACATTGAAAATATTAAGCCAACAACCTGAGAAGCACATGGAGCTACCTGTGAAAACATTCAAACGTCATGCAGAGCCCTTCACAATAATTTCTCTCTGGCCTGCTAAGTCATATTGCCCACACCTTCCCAGCCTAACACCTCTGAGCCAGCCACACCCAACTCCTCCCATCATTCCAGAGCTGTAAGTCTCTGTAGGCATTTCCCACACCTCTCTTTCACCTTTCAGTATAAAAATCAAAAGCCAAGTACAGTTGTTCCAATCCTCAGAACTGATGACATAGTTTGTCCCATTCGTTCTCTACTATAGGGCTTATCATAATATTGGACAATCAATTGTTTCTGATATTTTGTCTCTCTCGTTAGACAGGAAGTTCCACAAATAGGAGGACTATGCTTTATTCTAGGTGCCAGTACAATGTCTGGCACATCATGGCCATGAAAGCCCGTGATGAAAAATAAAAACCAACACATACTGAGTGCTCATTATACGCCAGGCCCTAAGCTTTAACCCTTTGCATTCAGATGTCGAGTGTGACTCGACACGGTTAGCATCAGTAGCAGCAAGATAAAAAAGCAAGCGAGTGCAAAGGGTCAAGTACTTTACACCCCATTATCTCGCTTAATCCTTACATCTACCCGAGGTATTTCATATTATTGCCATTTTACAGAGGTGCAAACTGAGACACAGAACTGGTAAACACCTTGACTTCAGCAACAAGTCATGCCAGGACTCAAACTCAAGCAGTCCAGCTCCAAAGTCTGAGCACTGATCACTAAACTCAATGAGTAACAAGCAAGAAAGCAAATGAACAGAAGGCATGGCAAAGTTGGATGATTTTTACACATCTATTCTTTCGACCCAAACATTCTAAGTTTAACATAATACCAAAATGCCATCTTCGAATCTCCCAGTAATTTTGCCCTTTCTCTTCCTGTCTAACCACTCTTTTTATCAGTGTGCCTGGCACAGATTTGATGCCTCGAGAAAGCCTGAAATAAATATAATGCCGCCTGCAAACTCAAGAGCTTGGACGTGTAACCCTATAGGTGACTGTATCTATTTAGCACATGGATGGATGGATGACTGATGGATAACCCAGCCCCCCCAAAACAGGATCCATCTTTGCCACTTCCCAATCTGAAAGGCCAAAGGTTGCCATAATAAATGACACAGGAAAGAACAAAGGTCAGCTTTGGTTCTCAGATCCAGAGAGCAATAAGCTCTCCAAATGTTATTTTCGTTCTGGCTGTGATCTGAATGGTCAAGTTCAAAACAAAAAACTTTGTAATATTCTTGGGTGAGTTCATGACCTGAGTTGAGTCACTGTGCCTTAAGTGGAAAGCTAGCCCTGATCCCATTCCTTTGGGGGACCGTCCTCAAATTATGATGAAAGGCAACATTTACTTGCAAAGATATGCACCCAGCTGCTCTCTGAAGACTTCCCAAACATTTTCAATCAACAGAAACATAAACCTCCTCTCTTCCGATTTCAAAAAAGCAAATAAAGCAATGTAAAGCAATGGGCATCGTGTGCCCCGTAGGCACAGCACGTTTGCACGGCATCCAGATCAATAGTTTCCAAGGATATGCTCTGTCTCGGTCTTTAAAAGAAAGGCAGTAGCACCAGGAAAAATTATTCCTGAGCTCCTATTGTTTGGTGGGCTCTGGGCTTGGAGTTGAGGATCATGCAGGCAACGAGCCAAGTATAGTCTTTGTTCTTGTGGAGCTTACAGTCTCATGATAAATCAGCTATGAAAGTCAGCAGTGTGATGGGTGATAGGAGATTACATAACCAAAGATTCCACATAATCTAAAAGACCAGGGAAGTCCTCCACTGGGAAGTGGCTATTAAATTAAGCCCAAAGAATAAACGGGCTTAGAACAGAACAATACTGCAGGGAAGTATTAGAGCATGAGCAAAAGTGCTGAAGCTGGAATGAACATCGAACATTCACTCTGAAAAAAGGCCAACTATCCCAGAGCACAGAGAGGGTGGAAGAGAGGCAGGGAATTAGGAATTCCGGAGGGTTCGTTACTTATTAACTGATCAATAAGAATGCACTGAGCTCCTAAAATATGTAAATGTTTTGTACTACGTCTGGTTATGAAGCTAGAGGAATATGAGACAAAAATAATTTTGGCTAGCTTTGGAATTTCTTCCTTAACTCCTTGACCAACCTCCAAATGCCCATCTACTGACTCAGTATACTGTGGGCCAACCATTGAGCACTCTTAGTTTTCCCCAAGTTTTGATATCCTGGAATAAAAACTCTTTATAAGGAGTCGGATCTCTCCATGCAGTCACAATTTTTGCAGAAGTAGTATGCTTTCATAAAAACAAAGTAACCCCCGGAGGCATGTCACCTAAGCATATGGTAGTATTACTAACTAAATCCATATTATCTCTTCTTAAACTCATTGTTAGGCTCTGGGTAATAAGAACAATGTCTTTCATTTGCATTTTTCTTATATTTTCTTTCATTCGAATGAGACATTCAACCTGGGAGGGCATTATTACAGAGGGGAACAGACTAACAAGGTCAAGTAATTTCCCCCAGGCCAAATTAGTGAGTGGAAAACCAAAATTAGAACCATGGATGGGAGCAGTGGCTCACAGCTGTAAGTAATCCCAGCACTTTGGAAGGCTCAGGCAGGAAGATCTCTTGAGGCCATGAGGTGGCGGGCAGTTACAGTGAGCTAGGACAGTGATAGAGAACTCCAGCCTCAGTGACAAAGCGACACCTTGTCTCAAAAACAAACATACAAAGAAAGGACCAGGGCTTCTCTCAGTCCCATACACTTTCTCTTTATAAAGTTTCCTAAGATGTGACCCACAGAACACTTGGTTGAAATACAGATTCCAAGGTCTTACCCCAAAACTACCATGTCAAAATCTCAGGAGTCCTCCAAACAATGCTTAGAGCACCCTCACTCAAAGTTTTAGGACACTGCTACTTACCAAAACACAAAAGAAGAACCTATTTCAAATAACTGCCAGAACGTATTAAAATAAAGATCACTGACCAAAATACGCACTAGAATATTCATAACAGCATTATACGTAATAACCAAAATCTGGAAACTACCCAAATGCCCATCAAGTGTTGAAAAGATAAAGTGTTACATTCACACGGCATGTAACCGAGTGACAGAGCATGTACACGTGTAATATTGAAGACTCTCACAAGCATTACGTAAAATAAATCAGACACAAAATAGCCCGTACTGTCTGATTCCAGGTTTATGTAGTAAAAACAGGCAAAACAAATCCACACTGTTGGAAGTCAGGATGGTGGTCACCATGGCAGCTGTGGGGCAGGTGGGGTCAGGGGGGACCAGAGGGGGAGGCTGAGCGTACTGACTTGTGCTAACCCTAACCCTTGGTCTAGGTGCTGCTTCCGTGGCTGTGTTCACTTAATTAAAAACCTGAGAGCAGCATCATCATGAGAACTTTCCTGGATCTATATTATAATTCAAGAAAAATAAGAAAAAGACAATCATCACCATTCCCAAGTTTGAAGACAAGAACTGGAAGTTGGTCTCTACTTGGCTGTGCCTCCCTCAGATCCAGCCCAACGTATGTGTGTCCTGCCTTCCAACACACGAGACATCTGTCACTTCCTGGTCCTGACATGGCTGCCTCTGTTCTTTTCTGGACAAGTCTCATCCTGGTCCTAAGCAAGAGATTCATTACATATATACCTAATTATATGGATGCTTTTGCTGGTTATAAAAGCAATACCAACTCACTGCCCGCCCTCAACAAAAGAACCAGAAAATGAAGCCAAGTATAAAAACAGAAAGCCCTATGCATTGCTTCCCTTTTCCTCCTTGAAATCATCACTGTGGACAGTGTTAGTTTATTTCCTTCCAACCCCTTTTGTCTGGTGTATACAAATGTTCTTGACACAATTAGGGTGGTCTGACCCATCATTTTGCATCTTCATTTTTTTCACTCAATATGATATTGTGAGGATTCTCTGAATCATCACAAACACTTCAGATTATGATTTGGAGGGTTTCTATTGACCAACCAATCCTTGAGAGTTTATTGAATTCCCATAATGTGTAAGTCCCTGCCCGGCATGCATTCGTGGAGTTAGACACACATGAAACCCAGATCATACCTTCAAGAGCTTTGAAGAAGATTGTGTGTGATCTTGATTAAACTGCCCCTTAATCCCTCAGAGCCCATTCTCTAAATCTAGGTGTCCTCAAACTACGGCCTGAGGGCCACATGCCTCCCGCCTACGACATTTATCCGGCCCCACTGGGTGTTTTTGCCGCCGCTGCCTGTCCTGCTTAGCAGCTGACTTGTCCCGGGCCCACAGTGCGCGTGTGTGGAATGTGCACCGCTCTCTCCAATGGTCTGAGGGACAGTGAGCTGGCCCCCTGTTTAAAAAGTTTGAGGCCCCCTGCACTAATCCATAAAGTGGAGGTGATAATACCATTGAGAGGACTGAGACAGTACACATGGAATTCTCAGCATGTAGTAGGTAAAGGGTAAACATGAATTCCTTTAGAGAGGAAAGTCACACACCTGAAACAATGACTAATACTAAGACCTAGACAGAGAATTGGACATGCACCAGTTCCAGAGCAGGGGAGGTTCTGAGCAGGTTCTAGCCCAGGGGTCCTCAAACTTTTTAAAACAGGGGGCCGGTTCACTGTCCCTCAGACCATCTGAGGGCCGGACTATAGTTTAAAAAAAAACTATGAACAGATTCCTATGCACACTGCACATATCTTATTTTGAAGTGTAAAAAAAAACAGGCAAAAACACCCGCATATGGCCTGCAGGCCATAGTTTGAGGACCCCCATTCTAGCCTACAGCAGAGAACTTGCTAGAGGCTAGAGCCTCCTTGCTCCAAGAATGGCCCATGGACCCCAACCATCAGCACCGCCTGGGAGCTTGTTAGGCATGTGGAGTGTCAAGCCCCGTCCCAGACTTACTGAGTCAGAATCCGCATTTTAACAGTATCCCTGGGTGATGCGTATTCCAATTAAGGCAGGAGGGGCGCTGAGCTAGGCAGGTTCTTGGCGATGGGTAAAAATCAGACACTCTGGGAGAAGATGGGCACGAGGGAGATCCCACGGCTGGGGAGAGAAAAAGCCATTTTGTAAGCCAAAATGCCAAAATGTTCTTTGGAGAGAGAGTACTTGAAGCAACAGGTTTTGGGGGGCACAGTGAAAAATAGAAGTTGGACTTCAAAACCAGGGTTATATTATCTTGGATTCTATGCGAGATGTTTTGCTCTTATCCTTCCCTCTGGTGTAACATGTTTGTATGTTTTTCTCACACGTTCCTATTTCCAACATAGCTACAAACCCTATAAAAATCATTCCTCTTAACGTATGAGCAGCTGAGCATCTAGAACAGAAACCCCGGGAAGCTGGCTGGAAACGCAGATTCCTGGCCCTGATCCTGACCTACTGCCTCAGACTACTAAAGGGTTGGAGATCCTGGAATTGGAAGTTTGAGGACCATGATTGTGACCCAATGTTTATCCTAAGGACACAATATATAATAGCCATGTTAAAATCAAACTTTCTTTAGGATTCCATTTCCCAATTTTAAAAACAAGCACTAGGAATTCAATTCTGATGCATTCCTTAAGGATAGAGATGAGGATCAATTTTCTGTGTCCCCAATGCCAAAAGCAATGACTGAGTGATCAACAAGCATTTGTCGAATGAGTGCATGAATGCATAAATGAACAAATGACTAAGCAGATGCTTTGAGAGAGAACTCTGAAGGAAACAATCGTTTGTATAAGTCACAGCAGCATTTTCATGCCATAAGTAATGAGTAATGAAATTACTTATTTTCAGGAAGAATAAAATTCACAATTGCCTGCAACTTCTCACACACACACCAAAAAAAAACTGACTTGAATTTTATCAATATCCAACCAATAAAAACTTTTGACAAAATTCAATCTTTCCACTATGGATGGGAAAATATAATTTCAGTTACAGTAAACTATAGTTAGTGTTGGAGTTTGGGAGATGCTGGAATCTCTCTAGCAAAGCCCGGCATATATCAGAATGAGATTTTAACCAAATCAAATTCGTTAACTAAAATCCTAGGGGATTTCAACCAAACTCCCTAGGGTTTGGGGTTGAGGTTGGGGTTAAGCACTGGGCCATTAGAATTTACCTGCATGTCACTAACTTGACTGCTCAAAAAAAAAAAAAAAAAAGCATAGAATTATTGATGTTACCTCAGATTTTCTCAAATCATCATCTTAGGAAATATTACAAGGATGGAGCAGGCAAGAATTCAAAAATTCAGAATGTGTTAGAAAAATGGACAAGATGAGTAAGAGTGTTTCCTCAAATTAGCAATGACGGATTGCACAGAATGAGAGGGAATTCAAGTCACTCTATCGAAACAGAACATTTTAAGTTTTGATAATGGTCAACTAGCAGTCTCAGCGCCCCGTGTAAGCAAATTGCAACCTGGAGACCTGTCAAGTCCGTTTTCTGCTGCTGTAACAGAATACCACAGACTGGGGAATTTATAAAGCAAAGAGATTTATTTGGCTCGTGGTTCTGGAGGCTGGGAAGTCCAAGTCCAAGGGCTCGCGTCTGGTGAGGGCCTTTCTGTTCTATCGTAACACAAAGGAAGATATCACAGGGCAGGAAAAGAGAGGAAGAGATCATGCATGACAGCGAGAGAAAGGACACCAAACTCCCAAGGTAACTAACCTACTCCCAACAGCATTAAACCACTTATGAGGGTGAAACCCTTATGACATCATGAAAGCTTTTCCAGGGAAAAGTATTAGGAGCTCAGAAAATATGTATAGGATGGATGGATGGACAGATAGAAGGATGTGAGTTCAAAAAGAATATTATAAAAATACACATTAAAGTATTTTATCCTCACTTATTTATATAGACATATTATAGCATTTATATATAACTTATGTTTTACAGCATTGGATAATTTTGAAGGCCTAATCTGTGCCTGGCATGGTACAAGGCACTGGAGGGAGACACATCAGTGAAAACAGATAAAAATAACATGGAGGTAGACAATAGGCGCTTTAAGTAAGTTAACTAGCCAGTGAGAATATATTATATTAATCCTAAATTCTAGGCCAGGCATGGTGGCTCATGCCTGTAATCCCAGCACTCTGGGAGGCCGACGAGGCAGGAGGATTGCTCAAGGTCAGGAGATCAAGACCAGCCTGAGCAAGAGCGAGACCCCGTCTCTACTAAAAATAGAAATTAATTGGCCAGCTAAAAATAAAAAGATAAAGTTAGCCAGGAATGGTGGTGCATGCCCGTAGTCCCAGCTACTCGGGAAACTGAGGCAGGAGGATCGCTTGAGCTCAGGAGGTTAAGGTTGCTATGAGCTAGGCTGACACCATGGCACTCTAGTCCGGGCAACAGAGTGAGACTCTGTCTCAAATAAATAAATAAATAAATAAGTAAGTAAGTAAGTAAGTTCTATGAGAAAATACTGAGCAGCGGGGTCAGGAAGGACGGCCAGGCAGAACGCAATTTTTAACAGGGTGGTTAGGGCAGTGCCATTGAGAAAGTAACAGCTGAGCGACAATGTTGGGAAGGCAAAGGGTGAGCCATGCAATTGCGCAGGGAGAAGTGCCCCGGGCAGACAAACAGCCCCAGACAAGGGCTCCAGAGAGACCACACTGGATTGATAGGTGCTTCCTGAACTGACCCAAATCACAGCCATCTTGGTACTAAGAACAACAAAAACTACTTTTACCTAACTGCCAAAAAATTATTTTACTTGTGTTTTGTTGTTGTTGTTGTTGTTGTTTTGAGACAGAATCTCGCTTTGTTGCCCAGGCTAGAGTGAGTGCCGTGGCGTCAGCCTAGCTCACAGCAACCTCCAACTCCTGGGTTCAAGCGATCCTCCTGCCTCAGCCTCCCGAGTAGCTGGGACTACAGGCATGTGCCACCATGCCCGGCTAATTTTTTCTATATATATTAGTTGGCCAATTAATTTCTTTCTATTTATAGTAGAGACGAGGTCTCGCTCTTCCTCAGGCTGGTTTTGAATTCCTGACCTCGAGCAATCCGCCCACCTCGGCCTCCCAGAATGTTAGGATTATAGGCGTGAGCCAACGCGACTAGCCTATTTTACTTATTTCTAATTGTTTAATACATCAATACCATAGTTCTGCTGGAACTTTTTTATCATAGTAGACTCACTATAAATCAAGAGGTTTTCCAAAGACTTGAGAAAATAAGAGAAATAAAATACAAAAACATTTTCAGTCAGCATGTATTGACTTAAAAATGTTCATTTGCATTAACTTTATTCAATTTAATGGGCATGTCTTAATTATTCAGGGAGGCAAATGCCTATTAAAATGTAGGAAGATTATGTAATGGCTATGATGAGTTTCTTTTTATTACTGCTTTAATAAACTTCAACTGGTACCCACAATTATATTACTATTAACGCCTGTTTTATTCATTAGAAGTTGAGGAACGCCTAAGCAGCTAGCTTGAATATTTTTTCCACCCTTAGTAATGATAAGCTTTCTTATTTGCCTTCTTCCCATCTGCTTTGCGTGAACAGAATGATAAAGAAAAGAGTGTAGCAAATTTAATTATGTGAGCCATGTTTCTGAGACCGATAGATACTGTTCTAATGAGGACCCATTCAAACTCATACTCCCAAACTTGCTTAAGCATTGGTTTCAGAATAAGCCTTTTCCTTTATTCTAACCTCCCCAAAATGATTTCTACAATTCTGAGCAAAAACATCTCTTACAACCATTGAAATAATATGACACAATAACAACAATAATAGCTCGTATTTATCCACGCTTACTATGTGCTAGGCACAATGCTAAAATGATTGAAGCATAGTATTTCATCAAATCCTCGTAACTTTCCTAATAAAGTATGCACTGTTGTTATTCCCACTATCCAGATGATTAAACCCCAGAAGTCACCCTCTGGGTAGAGGGAGCTGTGCAGTACTATGCAATCCTACACTCTCGGCCAGTACAGATCGGATCTGCGGAAATACCTGATCAGAGCAGGAGTGATCAGACTCTTTCCTGGGAGAGATAATGAGTTAATTACTGTCTGCAGTTGGTTGGTGAAGGTTTTTCGGCAGCTAAAGAAACAGAGAGAAAGAGTAGAGGCCAAACCACGTGGCTTTATTTAGCGCTCCCGGACGAAGTTCTGGTGTCCTAAGAGAGGGGGGCCCCAGAAGTCACATCTGTTTGGAGGGGGTGTGGCCTTTTATACCATTTGGGCCAGGCTAGGGACGTTTGGTTGTCATTGAGAAATAGGAGGGGCTGGCGGTATTTGTGGAATCTAGGAGCCAAAACTCTCTTATCTGGGTGTGGTTCCTCTGGCAGTTTGTCCTTGGTGGGTCTGGTCTCATGACCGGGCCCTTTTCTTTTTTGATCTAGGGAGAAGAAGGGGCCCCGCCACCAGCCTCACAGCTGGAACCTCCTGTAACCTGGAAATAGAGAAAGGCTCTCTGCTATGAGCACAGAAGGAAGCAGAGATGGGAGAGAGTGGAGAGAAGAGAGAGAAGCTCAGTCAGTTATGAATGTCTTTCCAGTACCTGTTCCTGGTCCTTCCAGAGGTTTAGCCACCAGCCCTGTGCTTAGGATGTGCTTCCCCTATACCATGTTTCCCCAAAAATAAGACCTACCCATAAAACAAACCCTAGCAGGATGTCTAAGCATGTGCGCAATAGAAGCCCCACCCCGAAAATCAGCCCTGGTGCCGGGCGTGGCTGCGCAGCGTCTGCACAACCCACGCGTGTAGTCGCAGAGTGGTCAAGACCAGCAGCCCTTCTCATCTGCCCCGTGAGAGCTCTGTGGCTCAACAGGAGAGATCGGGGCCGATGGTTCTAAAGGAAATAGAGTCGCAAGACATTCAGGATGGAATTTGGGGTTTGGAGAGTTAGGATGATGTTCCAGAAGAAGACGACTTCACTCTATTTGAATCAATGTAGGTTGTTGTACTGTACTTAAAAAAAAAAAAAAAAAAAAACACATCCCCTGAAAATAAGCCCTAGGGTGTCTTCTTGAGGAAAAATAAATATAAGACCCTGCCTTATTTTCGGGGAAACACGGTAGTAGGCTCCCCCATTGTGGCTCAAGCTATCTGGGAAGGATTTCTATTACTTCCACTGAAGCACATGCATTAGTGTTGACTCGAATTCATCTGAGAATTCAGTGGGAATACCTGTATCAGGAACCCATTAATCACCAACAGGGCAAGTAGAGAAGAACTAGACCAGTCGGGAGGTAACAACTGAAAAACGAACACATTACCACGGTCATGCCTAATTTCTTCACAATCTCTCTCACATCCAAATCTTTATCTCAGCATTAACTCTGAACTCTTTTTAAAATGGCATCAGCATGACCACAATGTTAATAATCATATAATTGAGTTCAGCTTAACCAACTAAGCTCCCTGAGCCAGTCGTGTACCTGTTTACGGCCCAAGAAGAAAACGTTCAGCAGCCAAATCTCAGTGACCTCTTCAGTTCAAGCATAAAATGAGAATGTAGTAGGACCATGTAGGTTCACTAAAGTGACTAGGCCCAAAACATGCTAACAATTAACCCCAAGTCTAAAAGAAACTACATGAACAATTTAATCATTATAAGAGTCACAAAATTCATATAACTTTGAGCCTACTCATATAAACCAACAGCTGAGAATATTGCTAAGAAACTGGTTTTCAGAGTCATTGCCAGTGAATATATTTTCAGGCTGACAGTTTTAAAAATATCTGATGATTATGAATATGTAAACTCAAACTTCATCATAGGTGGGTAGAAAAATAACATTACTAATCCCACAGCAGTTTGATATTAGTTGACAGTTTTGTAACTCAAATAACTTTCCCTTTCTTTCCTCTCTCCAGTTCCCACCTTGTTATAACTTGCTGCAGGAAACTCGCACTTCGTTCTTTTCATTCCCAGTTACTCCTATTAGAATAGATGTGTTAAAGTAAACATATGCTTCTAAGAATTTAGGATCACTAAGAATCCTATCGAACTCTTGAACTTCAGTGCTATAATGTACGAAGGTGTAACTTGGGAGTTAAGTGTTAAAGCAAAAACACGCAGTAAGTTTTTGCCACTCTGGTGTGTAAACTCTAGGAGTTTTGGGTTCACAGAATGCAGCACGGGGTGCCGGGGAATCTATAATGTCCCAACTGCAACAGCAAAAAGCAAAATTGCCTGGACAAGACCCTTGCATAAACTGGCCTGGAAACCTCTCCTCCCTTCCCTTTCATTTTATGAATTATCATGATGGGAAAGATACTGATTCTTAGAGAGAAAAATGGGAAAGTTCTTTTACAAAACCCTCGTGGAGGCTTCTCTTTCTGAATCAGGTATGGATCAGAGCACTCCTTCCCTGTTTCCTTTGCAACAGGCATCCTCAAACTGCGGCCCGAGGGCCACATGTGGGCCACTTAGCACATTGATCCCGCCCACCAGGTGTTTTTGCCACCGCTGCCTGTCCTGCTTAGCAGCCAAGGCGTCCCGGGCCCACAGTGCACACTCTCCAACGGTCTGAGGGACGGTGAACTGGCCCCCCCTGTTTAAAAAGTTTGAGGACCCCTGGTCTGAAATATCGGTGTTATGCAACCGATAAATTCTTCTGAGATCCTCACGTAGGGTCTCTGTCATATCTTAAGTTACCCTCAGAACCTAAAATCTTCCAGAAGTCATGACTGCTATGGGAACGGTACAAGTATGAAGATGTATCTTACAGGATGCCATAAATGTCTTCCTGAAGATCTCAGTGGTAACATGAGCTGGAAGGAAGAGTACTTGCTACGCAAGAGGATGTTATTATAAATTCACAGAATTTTACCGTCATACTAAACAATCGTCCATCTATCTTTAGTCATCTGGGTCTTGATGTCCCAGAAATTATTAAAGCATAGACATTTTGCCCCAAAGCTTATATCGCTAAAATATTGGGGGGGGGGCAGGAAAGACACCCAACCACACAACACCCCCAAGTCCACAGAGCTCAGGGGTGCATGTTTTCCTTAAGAATGTCTTCATACAGCCCGAGGCACTTTTATCAGCTCAGCACACACATGAAAAATAAAAAATCACATAGTGGAAAGAGAAAAGTAAAGGAAATCATTTACTTCTATTATACTTTGAAGTGTTGTAATTACATTTATCCTGAATGTACTGGACAAAGAAAGTCAAAAATAATATAAGCCCCAATTCCATTATATATAAATCACAACCACATGATCTCTAATAAAGGCATAAGCGTATTTAACAGTTCAATTTTTCTAACATATACTGATCATCTATTTTAAAGTATAGCAGCATGCCACCTCCTGTGGGCACTAAATCATTGGGATCTCTTCCCTCCAGGGGCTCCCCCCAGTTGGTTGTGGGTATGGAACCTACACATGCCTCAGTATGGCTCAGATTCAGTTCAAACTTCACAAGCTCTCATCACATCCCTTCCCAGACTAAACTGAACACCCATCACTTTCTAACCTGTCCTAACACAAGTCCTTGATATTAGAATTCCTTGTGCTGCAAAAACAAACAGAAATACCTAACATCTCAGGTACAAATTTCACTTAAAAAGTCTTTTCCCCTCCCTAACTGAACCATTTTCCTGGAATTAGCATGCTTATGGAAATCAAATACAAGCTCCTCTTCTCTAACCGGCCAAGTCATAGTTATATGCTAATATCTTCACTTCTGGAATCATAAAGAAGAAAGCTTGTAAAGAAGAAAGCTTGTCAGATGCAGTAATGAAGCCAACAGAGGCTTTACTATGACTTCGGATCCAAGCAAGAGTCTTTTGATGTTATCTGCATTACCTTATGATGCATGGAAACAGGATGATTTGGCTACACCCCATGGGGAGATGCACATTAGTTTATCACACTCTGTGCCATTAGCCAGGAAATAGAGTCTAGAGAAAAAGACATCGAGTTTATAAACTCAGTTCTGGTTCAGGTTATTTTCACCAGACAAAATTACTGGAAGACCAGTCAGCCGTTTTTGTCTTATGCCATAGGGTCACACAAGGTTGTCACTTCCTACAAAGTGGACCTCGAGACAAGGATTTGAGGGCAAGTAGTTTATTTGGAACAGAATCCTAAGCCACACACCAGCAGGGGAGTGGAGAGCGAGACAGGGAAACAAAAATAGCCAATAAAAGGCAAGTTCTGGCCAGGCCCGGTGGCTCACGCCTGTCATCCTAGCACTCTGGGAGGCCGAGGTGGGCGGATTGTTCGAGGTTAGGAGTTCAAAAACAGCCTGAGCAAGAGTGAGACCCCGTCTCTACTATAAATAGAAACAAATTAATTGGCCAACTAAAAATATAGAGAGAAAATTAGCCAGGCATGGTGGCACGCGCCTGTAGTTCCAGCTACCCGGGAGGCTGAGGCAGCAGGATTGCTTGAGCCCAGGAGTCTGAGGTTGCTGTGAGCTAGGCTGATGCCACAGCACTCTAGCCTGGGCAACAAAGGGAGACTCTGTCTCAAAAAAAAAAAAAAAAAAAACGCAAGTTGTTATCAGAGGTAACTGGAGCTTAATATCCCCCAGGAAATTCTGGGATTTCAGAGTAACTTCCAAGTTATCCTCCACCCCCAACGGGTAAAGGAGCCATCGTGTTTATAAACTAACCCCACTAAGTCCCCAGATGGTGGCTGTTCCCAGGGGTCACTAACTCCCTAGCACCGTGGGCAGGGAACCGGCAAAGCAGCCCACGGGAAAACAGAAGCAGAAGGACCAACTGGCTGACCAGCCTGACCCACATGAACCATGATAGAAAGTACAAAGGGCTGTAGGAGGGACCCAGTGTCGGCACCCTATAGGCAATCTATGGCCACCAAACCTGGGAGGGTGCATGCAAACCCTACTCCTATCGTGATGTTCAGCCAGGAGCAACTGATTCACTCAAATATTAACACTTTGCACTCGGATGTAGAGTGTGACTCTACACGGTTAGCAAAAATTAGAGATTAAAATTATTCTTTGAATGTATCAATAATTTGAAATATTAAAATATCCAAATAAATAAGTTTGTATGAAAAGAAACTCCAGTTTTTTATTCTGCCGCCACACTTTGTAAAATCTGGGGTATTTAAAAAATTAAATCCCGAGTAGAATAAAGGAATCGAGAAAAAAGCAAGCGAGCGCAAAGGGTTAATTCCCTACTGCATGACAGAGGACAGAGTCGTGAGCAAAACATTTATGGCCCACACCTCTGCTTATCTTTCCCACTTTGTGCATTAGCATTCTGCAGAGAAACAGAACCAACAGGAGACATAGATATACAGAGATAGGATTATTGATTGATGATGAAGAATCGGCCCATGCACTTATGAAAGAGGAGAAGTCCCACACAATCTTCCCTCTGCAAGCTGGAGCTCCAGGAAACCCAGTGGTGGAATTCAGCCCAAGTGCCAAGGCCAGAGACCCATGGGAGGTGATGATGTGAGTCCCTATCTACCGGCAGCAGACACTGAGATGAGACGTCCCAACTCAAGCAGTGAGGCAGGAATAAAAGGAGGTGAATGTCTCCTTCCTCCACCTTTCCTTCTGTTCAGGCCTTCAATGGACTATCCAAATGCCCGTCCATATTGGGGAGGAAGCTCTGCTTTACTGAGTCTACTGATGCAAATGCCAATCTCATCCAGAAACAATGTTTAATCTGGGCGCCCCATAGCCCAGGCAAGTTGACATACAAAAATAACCATCACGCCCCTCCATGCCCTTCTGCAAACCTAACCTCAAGCAAGCTTCACGGGGCCACGCATCCTCTCAGGTTCTATCTGAATGACTTTCTCCCCTGCAAGACACCTTTCTCCTCCTTCTAGGCTCAACTCAGCACACAGCAACCTGTGCCCTTGTAAAACGTTGTGTTTCTCTCTACTAAAGTCTGTCCAGGGGTGTATCATAGTTGTTTCATCTTTTTGCTTCTACCAGGCTCTGGGCTCCACTCTAACACTCAGCAGTTACTCAGTTGGTTACTCAGCAAATGTTTGAGTTGAACAAAAGGAGAGTCATGGAGGAACCAATCAAATCCCAATGATAGCATTTTAAACTATAAGGTAGAAAATATTTATAAACACAAATATGTTCAATTCTAAAGTGCCCACAAATTATCTTAAATAAATGTATACATTTATACATAAAAAGTCAAACATGTAATACACAACTGCATTTTAACAGTGAACTTTGTCTTTTGGTTTATCTATATTTTCTAACTTTACTGCCACAAAAGCATATGAGCTACACAATTTAAAAGTTAAGTAGATCTTTAACCACTTGGGTACGGCGCTCATCGGCCACAACACCTGCCCACAGCCAGCACTCGCAGTCCACATGGTAGTCTGTGCTGTGCATTGACGAGTCCATGTTGCTCTTGCGTGATGAGGAAAGCTTAAAAACTTGTTTTACATTACAAGTAAAGCTGCCTGTAAAGTAAATCAGAATAGGTAACATATACGTATATGTTTTCATTGTGTTATTTTTAGATGTTCACAATTTTATTTTGATACATGAAAAATCAGAAAAGTCACGGCTGTCGGCTAAAGTCAACAGCGTCCAATCTGTGGCTGTCGGATATAGTCGACGCTTGTACCGAAGTGGTTAAGAACAATGCACACTTCGTTAGTCAAAAGTCAGAGTCAGGCCAGGTACAGCTAGCAGATTTCCAGGCTAGACAGGGAGGCCAGCGAGTGATCAGACAGGCTGGACACACACACGAGATGATCTGATAGGATGGATTCTCGGATGAAAGTTCCTTTGAGGGCAGGAGCCAGTGGCTGGATCCCAGAGTGTGACCATCCGGGACTACGGGGGCCGGTCTGTTAGGTCAAGGACATGGTATGAGAGCCAGCAGACGGGACGTCACAGACAGGAGGTGCAAGTGTAGGTCCCCACTGCTCCCCGACACCTGGCTTCCTGGCCTTCAACTTTACACACTGAGCTCTCGACTGTCTGCGGAGCATCCAATGAACGAATAATCCAACCCTCGATGATCCACTTGTCTGTCTCTTAAAACACTTGAAATATCAAGTTAGAAAAGACGTTTAGTGATCATCTTCTTCAAACATCTGGTTTTATGGATGGGAGTATCAAACATCAAAGAAGAGAAACATTTTAAGACAGCAGTAGTTACTCGCTTTCAATTAACATTCCAACTCAGGTTGGGAGCAGCCTCTACAAGTGCTATTGGAGAAAGACTCCAATAGCCATCAGGGCCAACTGGAGCGAGAGTTGGGGTTGATTAGTAATGTCTGCCACAGGCAACGGACAGGGCAGAGGTGGTCCACACGCCATCCTCTCTTTAAGCACTCAGCAGTAGCAGGATAATCTGGCCCTTAGAATAGAAGCCACACATGGAAGGAAGGTGATATGGCACCAAAGGCAAGTTTTCTAATTTTGTATTAATAATATAAGGACACTTTGAAAGACAAAATGATATGCTCAAACTAACTAAAATAGGTACGTGATAGGATAGGAATTCCAAGTCAGGTCTGCCTGCCCCCAAAACCTGTGTTCTTTCCCACTATGCTGCAGGGTCCCTCCTTGGTGACTGTCCCTTTTTCCATTAGCCCCCAAGGCTACCCACCTCGCTCGACTCTGACAGCTCTTCTAAAAGAGTCTTGAGATTCCCCTTCCTGTGATTTCACTAGCTGCTGCCTCTTGCCTCCAACACAAAGACACGCTGTCCCCAGTCCGTCTTCTCTTTCAGGTCCAAGGTTTGTCATTTTCCGAGCCTTTTCCACAGAACCTCTCTTGCATGTCGCTTGGCTCCAGCCCCTCCCTTGCAACCTGCTTGATTTATTCAAATGTGGGAGAGTGACTCATCAGTGGTGTGAAGACAAACCCAGCTGTGTGCCAGAGATAATTATTTCAGAGTAATTAAAGCGAGCCACCAGGCTGCTGAACTTAACACCAAAACATGATTCTGCACTTTCCCTCTTATCTGCCTGGTCTGCTTTCTGTCTGTCAAAACCAAGTGCTCGCTAGGCTGGGGGCGCCCCAGCCCGACACATTCACCATCACTCTTCAGCAGCCTGGCGCAGGGATCATCTCTGCCTGGGAGGCCGCCTTGAGCTTGAAAGAAAAACTCTGGCCTGAAATCACAGAGCTCCAAGATAACCACTGATGTCGCTGGCTCTTGGTGAGCTCCCCCCAAATCTGTCCCAAACCAGCCAGAGTGTCACAGGACAACAGGGGCAGTGGAGCGCCCACCCCTCCCATCCCCTCCCTAACCCCTTACATGGATGCCCTGCAGCCTCAGTTTTTAGCCCCCCAATGTAACAAGCTCAAGTTTCTCTGTGTCTTAGGTTGGATCGCTCAAGCAGAGCTGGGATGGAGATCCTTGTCCGAGTGGTTTATTGAAGCAGTGCTCTAGGGAGAAACTCACGGGGGCGTGAGGGAGGTGGGGTAGGGCAGGGGAGCAGCGAGGCAAAAACGTGCTTTCTGGAAAGTTCTCGGCCTGATGTCACAAGGGCTCAGAAGCGTAAGTTGCATCACAGATTGTACTGCCAGGGCACTGGCAGCTCGAGTCTGTATCAGTCATTGCCAAGGGCCACCCTGTGTTGGGGGTGGGTGTCCCACGAGCCAAGAAAGCAGGGCCGGTGTCAGTCGTGAGCAGCCCACACCCACAGCAGCTGCGAGGGGGGAGCCCCAGTGCGGAAACAGGGATCTGAGTGGCGCACGAACAGCGCCTGCTAAGCGCTCTTGACTTGTTTTATGGTATTTTGACAAAGAACATTCAAACCTGCAAGGGATCTCAAACCAAGGGTCCTGAACCTGGGTGGGGTCTACACCCTCCAAAATACTCATGCCCAACTCTTCAGGGATTATGTGATCCCAATGAAATGGTTTGCAAAATGTGCACAAGTGCAGATGACAAGCACCAGGGAACACGGGTCTCAGCCTATCCCCTGTGGCACATATGTCCCTCTTGGGTTCAGAAGTTCACCTCCAAGCCTGCTCAGAGCAGGAGAATCCATAACTCAGCCTCTTCCACACAACCTTTCCTGAATCCTCCTAGGAAAAGTAAATTGCTCCCTTTTTTTTTTCCCCTTTTTATTTATTTATTTTTTATTTATTTATTTTTTTTTGAGACAGAGTCTCACTGTGTTGCCCAGGCTAGAATGAGTGCCATGGCGTCAGCCTAGCTCACAGCAACCTCAAACTCCTGGGCTCCAGCCATCCTCCTGCCTCAGCCTCCCGAGTAGCTGGGACTACAGGCATGCGCCACCATGCTTGGCTCATTTTTTCTATATATATTAGTTGGCCAATTAATGTCTTTCTATTTTTAGTAGAGATGGGGTCTGGCTCTTGCTCAGGCTGGTCTCAAACTCCTGACCTTGAGCGATCCGCCCACCTCGGCCTCCCAGAGTGCTGGGATGACAGGCGCGAGCCACCACGCCCAGCCAATTGCTCCCTTTTTACCTGCCGCCCACCTCACAGACAGATCTGGGGGTACCAGAAGTAGATAAAATACTTCCTCCCATTTTCCAAAAGTAGCAAATTTTTAAATTTGAAGATGGGGATCACAATGATGAAAGTTTGAGTGCTTGCCACGTGCCAGCTGCCATCCTGAAGGTTTGTGTGTATGGTCTTACGTAGTTTGCAAGTAGGAATGGTTATCCCATTTTCCCTTAGGAGAAAACCAGAGCATTAAGGAACTAAGTAACTTGCCCAACTTCCAAGAGCGAGGAAGTAGCAGAACCAGGACACTTGGGCTCGGGCCATCTCAGTCCGGAGCCGCCAGGGAAGGTGGCTGGAGGAAGCCAGAGAAAATCTGTGGCTGAAGCACCAGGGGGCAGGTGCTGAAGCAGGACAGAAGGCGCAAAAAGGGGACAGGGCTTTTAATGCTCCCGTTTTCCCACTAGAAGTCGCACAAGCCCAGTGCCCCCCAGGATGCAATCAGTCCTCAAGGAACTGGTTATATAAGTGAACCAATGAAATATTTTAATAGGATAAATAGAGCGGAAAAGTACCTAAGCTCGATTCCTAGCACCTAGTAGGTGCTCAGGAAGTGATAATTCACCTTTCATCAAAAGAATTGTTCTTTTTATCCCTTTCTCCACCAGATACTCCACAATGTCTCAGAAAATCAGCGCCGAGTACAAAATGATAGAATTGAATAAAATGCATGGCAGAAAGGGAAAGATAACAACATTCAAAGGAGGGACTAGAGGAGTGGAGAGGAGGGAGAGAAGAACTGAGAGAGAGAAAAGAAAGTGGGGAGAGGAGAAGCCAGATTCTGTTGCCAGAGGTGCTACTGCAGGCATTCACATCTGCAAAAATTTGCTCAGAGCGAGCCCAGTGCGGCTGGCATCTGTAATTGGGTTTCCCTGTGGGTGCCCGGATCCGAAAGGGAAGATGCTCACCTGAATTGGAACAGACACTGAATGGGAATGCATGTTCATCGCCGCCCCTTCCTCTCCAAGCCAGTCCTCCCAACTCCCTGCTTTTCCCGTCAGTTCCCCCCCATCTCCTGCAATCCTGACACCACAGCGCCCCCTGCCGTCTCCTGGAGGCACAGGCCAGATGGGCGTCGGCGTGGACCAAGGCCTGCCTGCCTAAGCGGCCCACCTTGGCGACAGACACTGCCGCTGGGCACTTCCAACTGCACGCTGCTCCTCTCCCTCCTCAGTGCCAAGCTCTCGTCCCTGCGAAGGCCTTTTCTCGCCACAAGAGCAAGCAGGTAACGCAGAGAAAAGAAAAGTCTCCCAGGACATCAACCTGGTGCTGGACCAGCCCCGGCTTTCTCCTTTGGCCAGGGTGATTGGTGGCTCAGAGGAGATGCCCAACGGAGCTGATTACTGCAGGAAGTGACCGGGTGGGCTGGCGCCCCTCCCCCTCCCTTACAAGACCACACAGGTGAAGGCTGTTGCACTTGGCTTCAAGCCCTAAAATCACACCAGTCTTGCCGGGTGTAGTGGCTCACGCCTGTAATCCTAGCACTTTGGGAGGCCAGGGCAGGAGGATTGCTTGAGGTCAGGAGTTCGAGACCAGCCTGAGCAAGAGCGAGGCCCCGTCTCTACTAAAAATAGAAATAAATTAATTGGCCAACTAATATATATAGAAAAAAGTAGCCGGGCATGGTGGCGCATGCCTGTAGTCCCAGCTACTTGGGAGGCTGAGGCAGGAGGATTGCTTGAGCCCAGGAGTTTGAGGTTGCTGTGAGCCAGGCTGATGCCACGGCACTAGCCATGGCATGAGCAACAGAGTGAGACTGTGTCTCAAAAAAAAAAAAAAAAAAAAATCACACCAGTCTTTACAAAATGAGTTGTCTAAAAGCACAGTGCTTGCTCATCAGGAAAAGTCAGTCTCTCTTCAGTCACCCCTGCCCCATGCAATCTCTTCTCTGGGAGCTGCCCCATAATGTGCAAAACACGTGTCTGCGACCACATCTGCCTGGGCCTCCGCTCCAGCTACGCAAAGAGCAATCGTGCCTCAGTTTCCCATTCCTCTCGGCCCAAGCCCGCCTTCTGCAGTTAGCTGTGCGATGCTGAAACTGCTTCCCAGGTGCCCATGCTAACTGGCCTCCAGTTAGGCTTTGCCACGGTTGACACCAGGGGCTTGGGCAGATGGGAAGGTGACACTCTTTTTTCAAGCTCATCCATCCTTGTCCTGCTCCAAGAGCATCAGACAGCTCTCGTGGCCTTGAGAATGCCCCCCTCCTGACGATGTCCCCAACTCTGGGGCCCCCTGAGCAGGCTGAGCACCAGATACATGACAAGCCCCCAGAGACCAGGCACCTACCCTACAGCAGCACACGACCCCCCTACCCCCCCCCCCCGTGTCCTCCAGCACCCAGATTTCTGCAACGCCACTCTGTCCCGAGGGTGGTGACTGCTTCCCGCAGCTACTCCTTCCTGCAGTGCTGCTCCAGAGCCTCCTTTTCTTTTTTTTTTTTTAAACCTAAGGTATGAAAGCGCCTCCTTTTCATCTCTTTCAGCCTCTCAGTGCCACACACCTGCCTCCCAGATCACCCACTCAGCTTGAGATGCCTGGGCCGGTTTGGGTTTCTTGGCGTAGACAGTAGACGCTGTGCACTGACAGCATTTCACTGACTCGAAAAGGTGAAATGGTGTTGGAGAGACCAAGAGCTGGCCTACAAGTCCTGCCCACGTTTTTTCAGGATGGCACCAACAACAGCCAAGAGCAGGCAGGTGGCAGTCAGACAGATGGGGGTTTAAATCCCGGCTCTGCCACTTACTATTTGCAGAGCCTCAGACAAGTTATAAACACACCGTGGCCTCGGTTTTCTCATCTGTAAGATGGACGTAATTATGGTATCCAACCCACGGAGTCGGACAGGGAGCAAACGGTGGATGATGCACAAGTGTTTTGTGCACGGTCTGCCACATAGTTATTAATGGCTCCACCAATGGTTCTCCATTACTGATTTTAGTATTACTGTCCTCATCAAGTTTCCCAACGAGGAAGCATTTCAGAAGAGCAATTGCAGGTTCTGGGTTTATTCAGAAAGCTGCTACCCCAGTCTAGGAATCCTTGAGACACAGATGAAATTCCAACCAAGAGAAGTCTCAGGCAGGAAAGCTACAACGGATGAGGCAAAGACCCGATGCCACTTAGTCACTGCCCAGTATAAACTAGACACTTTACATGCATTGACTCATTTAATTTGGACAACCAACTTGTAATATGGACATTCCTTTCTCCTTTAAACAGATAAGGAAACCAAGGCTTAAGAAGCTTTAAAAAAAAAAAAAAAAAAAACTTGTCCCAAATCACACCAGTGAAAGCAGTTGGCGAATCCTTGGTGTCAGTCTGGCTGAGCGGTTCCAGAACTCATGCCCTTAACCATGAGGCTGCCTTGTGGAAGGATTGATAAGGTCACAGGCTCAGAGTGTGAAGAAAACAAAGCAAGGAGAGATGTGTGCATGCACCATGCAGGAAACAGAGAGCAAACAGGGAGATTGCTTAGCATGCTTCATTTTTGAACATCTAAGGACAGAGCTGTTTGCAGGAAGGCATCGTACAAGGCCAGGCAGCAGGGACGTCTCAGCAAACATCAAATAGCTGAGGCATTAGAGACTCAAAAGGCTTTCACCCCCTGGGGTGTCCTCTCAGACTCTTGAACTTTGAAGGCTTCCAACATGAAGGGAGCCCACTGGGAAAGCTGGCTCCCATGAGACCCTCCCCCACCAGCACTCAGTAGCCCATTCCACACCGAGCACCAATAACTGACTCCAGGAACAAAAGCAGGCTCGCGCGCTGGGAAAACTGCAGCATGGTAAAGTCTGTACGTGAAAGTACATTGCAATAAGCCCACACCAAGCACTGGGCTCGGGGCATACTTATTAGAAATACAGTCTTCATCTACAACTACAGGAAATCATTGACCCTTGCTAATAAAATAAGCATTTCCGATATCATAAGCGACCCTGCCAAGGCCCAGTCCAATGGGGCCATCAGAGCTCTGTAATGAGAATGGAAAGTGAGCAAGGCCTCTCGAACAATAGAGCAGCTGGGGAAAAGGTCCCACGGGACTTGGGCAGTGCCAGAAATCCCTGCACAGCAAAGCAAGGAACTGGAGGGAGAGTTCATGACACAGTTTAAAAACAACTTGGTTGTTTGCCTGCATTTTCTGCAAGAAACGGTTTTACAAAATGCTCACTGCAAAATCCCACACACGACCCCCTCTTACTCACCCCCACCCACCTACTTGGTGGAAAGGACTTCAAGGCCCTAAGAGGAGAACAAAGCCACAGGAGAGACTGCAAAAGTGAAAGATGACCCACGACCAAGCACACTGAAAATGACTTTTAGGTTATAGCGATCAACATGACTAACCCTAAAGAATACCCCACATATCCCAGATGCGGAACTCCCAACCCTGCATCCCTCTCTCCCTGGGTACCTTCGTGAAAACTGCAAAAGCAACACAAGGGAAACAGCAGGGTGGGTCTGGGAAACTCCTTCTGGAGCTTTCCCTGGGCTACGCTGGGTCATCAGCAGTGACCACAGCTTGGCGATAGCACAAGGCAGGCAGCACTCCTGAGAGTGACAGAGAGCTGGACGCTTCCCACGAAATAACCTGCCACTTTGAAAGCGTGCTGAGCAGGACCGTGTCCTGCCTGACCTGTCAGTCAAACCCTTTTACGGATAACGGAGCATTTGTGCCGTGACTGTTCTCTCCCCCGAGAACACGCACGCCGGCATGACTCGGTAGCATTTTGAGGTCAGCAACACCTCAACAGCAGGTCACAAACATTAACAAAGAACAAAAGAAGAACACACCAACTGACCAGCACCAAGAGCCCAGGACTAAGAAAGAAAATATTGTTTTGCTGACATTTGATCACTCCAAGCACCAGAACGATCTTTCCCAATGTGTGATACACTTACCAGTAATGGTAAGCTTACTATTTGCAGAGCCCTGGACAAGTTACAGAAAGACCCTGGCCTCAGTTTTCTCATCTGTAAGATGGACGTGATTATGGTATCCACCCACAGAACAGAAGCAGAAAGTGGTATAAAAATGAGTATTTCTTTCTGTTTCAGTCAATTTTATTTTTTTGTCACTGCCTTATGGCAAGCCTATTTTAGGGGTGGTGCTGGCTGGAAGTGTCTATAGCTTGAATACAATGGAAGGTCACATGTTGCTCACAACAGTCTGCAGGGGCCATTCCTAATGGTGGCAGATTAGGAAACCAGGCTACTGCCATCGGTGGCTCTGCCCTTCTCGAAGATCTTGGAGTTGGCTTCCAGCTCTCGAAAGGAATAGAAGCTCGTTTAATGTACGCACACTTGTTACAATTCTGGGCCCAGAAGTGACACCTCACACTGCCACTCACATTCCAGTGGTGAGATCCAGTCTTTGGATCACATCTAGACAGACAGGATGGGAAAATGTTCGTGAACCACCTTCTTGCTGTCAATAGAGGTGGCATATTTTCCATTCATGTCTTCTACCCTCCTCTGAACAACTCTCTGTTAGTGAAATACTTGACAATAGGAGTTCAGATAGGTTTTTGGAGGAAAAATGAGCCGCTGTATCATATCAGCAACACAGAAGGTGGGACTCTCTCTGAAGTATGGGATTTCTTTGGCTGTTCAGGCTGGAGAAAAGAAACCACTGGCACAGGCCAGGCGCGGTGGCTCACGCCTGTAAACCTAGCACTCAGGGAGGCCAAATTGGGAGGATTGCTCAAGGTCAGGAGTTCAAAACCAGCCCTGAACAAGAGGGAGACCCTGTCTTTACTAAAAATACAAAGAAATTTTCTGGACAAAGAAAAATATATATAGAAAAAAATTAGCCAGGCATGGTGGCGCATGCCTATAGTCCCAGCTACCCGGGAGGCTGAGGCAGGAGGATCGCCTGAGCCCAGGAGTTTGAGGTTGCTGTGAGCGAGGCTGACGCCACGGCACTCTAGTCTGGGCAACAGAGTGAGACTCTGTCTCAAAAAAAAAAAAAAGAAAAAAGAAAACAATCTACAACCACATGAAGTCCAGACCAATGGGCACTCACAAGAAAGGTCTTACATTACAATTGTATTTTTTTTCCCCAAACATTTATCTGGTAATAATCTATTATTGGTTTCCTCTTTATCAGGTACATCTATCTCTGTTGTCTTTGTTAACATGGCTTAATTTATTACTCTTTTCCTTTGAAGACTGGCAGTTTCTCTGAGGGCTATTTCTTTTGCTTCTCCCGTCTATGTTCTCCACAAAAAATTGCACTTTCCGGACAACTGTACTTACAGGGTGTATTTGTCAATCTTTGCTGCAATGTAGTTGTGTAATAAAAATAACCTAAATTCAGGGGCTCACAAAAATAAACGTTTATTTCCCACTCTGGGGCCTGTAGGTAGGTAGGACCCTACTTGCGCTCGGCTGAAATAAGCTGGACTTGGCCCCGGGCTGCATCCTGATCAGTTCCACGTGTCATTTTATTCCCCTTCAACCAGCTTCCTGTCCGCGTTCTTCTAATGCAAGAGGCCGAACCAAACCACACAAGGACATTCAAGGTTCCGTTTCCTATCACGTCCTCTCACGTCCCATTGGCCAGAGTAAGTCATGTGGCTAAGCTCAGGGACAACGGAGTGTCACTCTAGGGAGCATCAGAGTCCCTGCGGTGAGAAGCGCAGACACATCATTCTCTTACTGGGAGGGAGTCAAGAGTTGGAAAAAAAAAAACCCCATCTACCATCCAGAGAAATTTTTACTTGCAAAGCATCCTGAGAAAACCCCACACACAGGCAGCTGCCTCAGCTCGAGGGCCAACAAAATAAGAAATGAAGATCTTAGAGGATTTGCTGTGAAACCAACCCGTGAGCTCACTTGGAAATGACCCAGGTAGATTTGCCTTTGCATCAGGTACTACCATTTGCATTTCACGAAGCAGTTCATATCAGAATATCTTGGAACTGAAGATAATAGAAAAGCTTATTTTTTTCCCCCAATCGACTCATGTTTCACTGGTGTGATCTAATCACACAGCTACACTTAGAAATGAAACTGAAGAGGAAGTTCCCAGGGGCCCCGCCATGAGGGCGGTTCAGAAGCTGCATCTGGGTTCATCAGGAAAGCTTCCCCAATGCGTTAGGGATATCTGAGTTTGTGGGGGGCAATGGCAGCCTTCGAAACCCACGAGTCGATTTAAAGTAAAGAAACACATTGGAAATAACAGTACGAGTAGTTTGTGACATGTCCATAATCTTGAGGCTAACTAAAATTTGCAAAGCTCTAGACCAGAGATTCTTGAAATACTGGGTCCAACAACTCCTTTGCCAAAGTGATAAATTTCACACATATTAAATTCTCAGGTTTCATTAATCCACGTTGTTAACTCTCAGGAATTTAACCTAAGAATATAATGCCCAAAGGAGATGGCTTTATAGCACAGACACAAATTGCAGCTAAGCAAGAAATCAAAAACTCAGAGCCCATTAATAGAACTATAGGTTTAAGATTAACATAGACAATGGTCTCACTCATGAAGGCACATTTGGAAAATTAAGTTCAGTTTATATGCAACATTTTAAAATTACATAAGTGGCATTATAAATACAGAGAACCAGAGAGACCCAGAATTCTATTCTAATAAATCTTTCAATTTCTCTTTTCTTTCCTTATTCACATTTGTATATAATATTTACATAAATACAATCAATATAGTCACAATTTTATTTTCATCTTATTCATTTGACATGATTTTCATACATTTTCCCATGGTGTTACATTTTTTCTCATTATAATATTTGCATCACAACCCATCAAGGTATTATTGGAAATAATACCACCTGCCTATGTTTAATATTTAAATCAATTCCCATTTCTTCATATTAACTTTTTTTGTTACATGTTTACTGAAAATGGAGACCTACTTTTATCCTAATATACAGATCTAATGACATTATCCATAAAGCCCATTTCCATGCCTAAGACATGACTACTTGCCCTTTTCCCTTAGGGTTCAAAGAGGTAAACTGTTGGGTCTATTGTACCGGCATTCAAGTGCACCATCACAGTCAAAGCATTCCTCTTTAGAGAAGCAAAGACCAGTTCTGAAATAGAATCCACAATGAAATCATGTATATCTGAACCTTTGACGTCATCTTGCACTAGAAATCACACCAACCGGCCATCAAAGGGAAGAAGACACCGCTGTTTAGAAACGAAGTAATGGGTCTTGATGCCAATGTTGTCCACCAAGGTATCGGGGCTCAAGGGCAATCTGAGAAGGTAGCTGTATTAGTTACCTATTGCTGCATAATGAATCACCCCAAACAATAACTTAACTTACAGCCAACATGTATCGTCTCACAATTTCTTAGGTTCCAGGATGTAGGGTGTGTGAGTTGAGTGGCTGTGGCTCAGAAAATCTCCTGAGGTTGCCATTAGTGCATCAGCTGGGGCTGCAGGATCAGTTTCCCCAGTAGCTCACTCGCGTGGCTGTTGGGTGGAGGCCTCAGTTTCCCACCGCATGGGCCTTCCTGGGCTGAAGGAGACTGCCAATGACATGGCGGCCAGCTTCCCTGGAGTAAGAGACCCGAAAGAGAGCAGGGAAAGCCGCTGCCCTGAATGGCCTAGCCTCCTAGGTTATACTCTCATTGTGCTTGTTTTTCCTACTCATTAGAAGCAAGTCGCTGAGCCCAGCCCACACTCAAGGGGAGCAGAGTTAGGCTCTACCTCTTGGAGAGCATCAAAGAATTTGAGGACACACCTTAAAGCCACCATAGTAACTATCAGAGAATAATGGGGGCCGGACGCGGCGGCTCACACCTGTAATCCTAGCACTCTGGGAGGCCGAGGTGGGCGGATTGCTCAAGGTCAGGAGTTCGAAACCAGCCTGAGCAAGAGTGAGACCCCCATCTCTACTATAAATAGAAAAAAATTAATTGGGCAGCTAATATATATAGAAAAAATTAGCAGGGCATGGTGGCGCATGCCTGTAGTCCCAGCTACTCGGGAGGCTGAGGCAGGAGGATCACTTGAGCCCAGGAGTTGGAGGTTACTGTGAGCGAGGCTGATGCCACGGCACTCACTCTAGCCTGGGCGACAGAGCAAGACTCTGTCTCAAGAAAAAAAAAAAAAAAAGAACTGATGGTTTTGATGCAGGGAAAGGGAGACATTTATGCAATTGGTCCTGGAGAGAGGGTCCGAGCTTACTTTCCTATCTAGCCCTGGGAAGCCACGGCACTCGCTCTAGCCTGGGCGACAAAGCAAGATTCTGCCTCAAGAAAATTTAAAAAAAAGGAAAAGAATGGGAAAAGTATGGATTTTACAGTCACAGAGAATGTCTCATAAACTGTGGCTCTGCCAATCATCACCTACGTTAACGCTGAACGGACCACCCAGTGCCGTCGATGCCCTTGGCCCCTTTCCTCAACACTAAGGCAGTCGTGCACTGGCTGGCTGCCTCACGGGATTATTGTGAGACCCAAATGACATCATTCAAAATGGTGGGGCTTGTTGGTCACAACTAATAGAACAAATAAACATTGATTAGTACTAATGGCTACCATCAAAACAATGACGATTACTCAGGACTCTTCAGGTGACAAATGACCTCACTTGAATCACATGCAATAGAGGTTCAAGCAAACATCAAATGTATCAGTTCACATCTCGAGAGGTACACTCCAGGGATGCCTGGATCCAGGGTTTTATCGTATTGTAGAGAGCCTTTTTTCTTTCTATCCATCCCTACCCTCAGTGTTTTAACTTTCTCCTTTTGTATTGGCTCCTTTATTTAAGAGCTCTTACTGCCTTTCTTTATATGACCAGGAAGATGACGGATGGTAGCTCATTCTGACATCTTCCTCACATAGCTCATAGCACAGGTGCAGAAGTGTCCTTTCTTTCCCAATATCTAGGTATCACGTCTCAGGGAAGTTTCCAATTAACCCTTCTTGGTCACTGCCATATTCAAAACCCTCCAATGTCTTCCCTTCACACATCTCATGAACCCCAAGTCCTCACCATGGTCTATAAGCTGCTCCTGTGTGATTTGGCCCCTTGTGACCTCTGTCCTTATTACCTGTCAATCCGTCCTTGCTCTTGGTATTCTAGTAATGTTGTCTTCCTTGTTACAGCCTCAGGGCCTTTTCACTGGCAGCTTCCCCTTCCCCTGCCCCAAGTGCTTTTCTTTAAGGTATTAATGCGTTATTCCTTCACTTCCTCCATGCCAAATGTCACTTCATCATAAAGTTCTTCCATGAACTCCCTTTCTAAAACAGCAGCCCACTAACCTCCATCTCTCTCAATCCTATTTCATGCTTTTTTTTCCTTTATTTTTTCCTTTTGTTTTTTGGGGGGGTTTGTTTGTTTCGGGGGGATCCCTTGTGCAAGCTTTTGAGAACATTCCATGCTTTTTTAAAAGTAAAATTACCTGACATTTTAGTCTATTTCTGTTTACTGGATTAGTTTCTGTCTTCTCCAACTAGAAAATAAGGTCTATAAGCACAGAGATTCTATTCTGCTCACTGTTGTATCCACAACAGTGAAAACCAATGCTTCACACATGCTCCATAAATATTGTTGGGTGAATGAGTAGAAATGAGTCACCCCCTGTAAATCATAGCTTCCTTCTACCAAGCACCTGATATTTCTTGCTAAACCTTATACAATGTCTCAAAACTTCATGGCTGTTCCTCAAGACAGGCATCACCACTGTTTTCAGGACAAGCCAAGGTTCAGCGACATTGAGTCGATAGCCCAATGTCTCCCCATTACTATTTAGCAGAATCAAGAACTCAACTCTGATCTGTCTGATTCAGTCTATCAACCGATCACTGTGACCAGGGATTGGAGTATGGTGGCCAAAATTAATGACATGGCCTTCGCAGGGGAGAATCAAAATGAATGGTATAATAAGAACGTGGAATCGTGGAGGGTGGTGGCCTCCAACAGAAAAGCAAGGAAGAAAAGTAAGGAAAAGCTTTGCGGGGAGCAAAGGGAGGAGATGTAGAGCAGGCAAAACCCTAGCTATCCCCCAGCTCATGCTTACCCAATCGCATGCCGAGCCCAACAAATAAATGTGAAAGGGGAGGGCAGAGCTGGATGGAGTAGATTTTAAAGCTGTTATATCCACTACCCAAGGCCTATAACCAAGAGCCCCAATGAAGCTCATGCCTATTTCATAGATAAACACACACAACCAAAGAATAAATACAAGATTTATCACAGATGCCTAATACAAACTGCTGCAACCCCCAGCACTGTGCATGAACGATCATCAGTAAGTGCCACAGCATTGGAAAAAGTGAGAGGCGTTTTGTGCAAAAGCCGGCATCGAGAGGAAGACGTTAAATCAAACTGCAGTACCACAGAAAGGCAAAGGAGAGAGGTGGAAAGGATAATTTCTCAAAAAGTAACTTTCTGACGGTGAGAATGGATTGATTGTACTATCCGTGCTTTATAGGAAAGTTCCCAACAATGAATTTCCTTGTCATCATGATCTAATATTGGTTACCAGCTATTACTCTCATTCGTCATGTTCCACATCCGCGCGGCAATATAAACAATATCAGGGATTTCTTCAGCCGTATTTCATGGCACTTCTTGCAGGGGGTGGATTTTGTATTCAAGTGCAAGCCAAAGTGTTCCAAATCTATCTAGGCTCGTAAAAACTATAAATGACCTGGTTGGGGTGCACGAATGCCCAGAGGTGCTATAAAATGTAAGGCTGGTTTGCTGGAAGCCTCCCTTGCTTTAGAAAATTTACTTATCCCTACGTTCAAATTTAAATCAGGCTGCTCACTGAGACACTCCGTCCACACAAATCAGATTGCTTCTGCTCACCATCTATGCTGTTCCTCCATGCTCCAAGGCAACCCAGCTCTCTTCTCCCTCTTTCTTCACCCCCCATAAATTACACCTACCTTCTACTGAGTACCTGATATTTCCTGCTGAACTTTAGACAACATCTCAAACCTTCCTCAAGATAGGCATCACCACCACCATTTTCAGGAGAAGCCAAGGTTCAATGACATTGAGTAGATTGGCCAACATCTCACGATTACTATTTTATGGAATCAAGAATAGAACTCTGATCTGATTGAAAAGCCCACCCTTTTCCAATTCTATAGCATGCCCTCCACCTGCCAGTGACAACATGCCTTCATGACGTCTCCCAAGTATTTCCTGGATTGAGGTTCTGACTCCTCCATTCCAATTCTGACCTTTATCACCTCATGTCTAAATTGCTGCCGTCACATCCTAACTCATCCCCACAATCCCGTTTCTTCTACCTCCAACATCTCCTGACATACTGCTATCCTTACATCAGGAACCTTAAATATTTCCTCAATTCTTATCAAACCAGTGTAGACAATTCTTCCAGAGTTGCAGCTTTAACAGGACCTTTCATCCCTATTGTATCTCCAGATGGGAAAAGCTGCCTTGATCCGGCCTTGCCTGCTTCCGTCAGAAGGCACTGCTTGCTGTCCCTACCATACCAGCATACTCCTCCGTGTCACCATGACAGAAACAGAGAGAGGCGTCGTGGGGGGTTGTGTATAAAGGAGGAAGAGAGTGGAGAGAGGGTAGAGAAAGAAAAAGGGTTGGGGATAGGGGGGATGGAGAGGGAGGAGGCGGGGGGCATGGAAGAGTGGGGCAGAGAGAGACACACAGATACAGAGATAGAAAACGAGAGAGAGAGAGAGAGATACACAGAGACATGGGCATCGGCAGAGAAGCAGACAGGGAGGAACACACAGAGAGACACGGAGAGACACTGACATACAGAGAAAGAGAAATAAACATAAAAATGCAGAACTCACACAGACACACACAAATAAACCGAAATAGATACAGCTATAAATCCAGATGGTCTTACCCTACACCTGAACGCTGTATATCTAGGTGCTACTGATATAGTTTCAAAACTACCTTTCATCGAGTTTTCAGTATCTTCCAAGAGTTTTTATGTTTGCATGTAATTTTCACAATCATCTGAGAAAATACCCCACACCATAAAGGACAGCCTCCACGACAAAGAATGGCCCCACCTAAAGCATCCATAGAGTGGCCATTGAGAAACCATGGTACATGCACATAATCCGTTTCTAATACTCAGTTTTTCCCATGCAAGCTCTAGTCTACACCATCCGGTTCCTCCTAGACATCTAAAGCACTTGAAGTGTGTCATTAATACAGTCATTAATACGGCAAACATTTGCTGAGAACCCCCTAATTTTTAGGCACTGAGACCCCGAAAACTGATTAAGACATGGTTTCTCACAGTCTGTCATGAAAAGAGAAGAGAAATGTAAATATGTAACTTCGTGTCCATGCATGTGCCAAATGCTGTGATGAAGAGGTATGCAAAGGGCTCTGAGAACACCTAACTCAGAAAATATAGGCCCACGAGCCCTAATCCTCAATCTTCAAACCCTAAAAAGTTTGACAAACCAAAATGAGAAGTTTTGAAACACATAAAGATGTTTCTCTTAAGTACAGCACCAGAACCATTTGTGGCAAAACCCAATCTGAACCCAAGTGTCAGTTGTGTACCAGTGACGGCCCTGCCAGCTGTAAACACCTCTGCAGGTCTTCGCTGTTTTTGTCACTCTGGGTTTAATTCCACTGTGAAGCTATCAGAAAGGACCACACACATATGCCGATGGGTAACAGTGAGAATAGAAATCATCGTGATTGGAAGCACAGCTTCTCTGCTCCAGCAGGCTCACATCCCAGGCTGAGACCTCCTCAGAAAGTGCCCCCCAGACCTCTTCCCCTAGAGGTGTTGTAGGGGAACAGGGGTGAACAATTTGGGAATGTGCCACCTGCCAGCACTTTGCAGACTCACACACCAGTGGCTTGGAGAAGCCGCTCTCAATGCACCCGGAGCATGAGAGGGTTCTGGGGGATGCAGAGGAGAAGTCTGAGAGCTGGACTCAGGCGGCGAGGAAGCCCTCCACACAGACGTATCCGACGGGAGAGTGTAGTGGGGCACTCGGGAACAGAAATCTGGGAGTGCGCCCATACCCCCCATTGGAGAACCGCCATATTGGATAAGGGCGAGGCATTTGGAAAGGAATAGCCATGCCCCTGGTTCCATGGCAACCAAATGCCTCATATTCAGGCACACCAGCTTATCAGGTGTTGTGGCCCGTCCTCCCACCTCATGACAGTAGGGATAGCACCCCAATAACAGAACCAGAGAGATCCTCCAGGCAGAATATAAACAAAGAAACCCTGGACTTAAATGGGGCACTAGAGCAAATGGGCATAATAGACATTTACGGAACATTCTACCCCTAGATTACTGAATATGCATTCTTTTCAGCGGCACATGGAACACTCTGATATTGATCATATCTTAGGTCACAGAACACGTTATTGTGAACACAAGGGAAAAGAAAAATGCATATGGATGACTATGGTGAGCAAGTATCACTAAATGACAGTTGGTCTTTACAGTGTGTACTTATCAGTGAGCAAGAGACTACAGATCAATGAACAAGCTGCTACCTGAATGAAAGCTTATGGTGAAACCAACGACACTGGAAAAAGACCATTTCAAGACAGTCAATTATAGAGATTTATCATTTGGTAATTCTATGTGGCTCATCATCAGATCTCCAAAGGGAAAAACTGATGTGCCATCCTCAAAAAACCAAATTTAAGCAGTACTTGCTCAATGTAGAAGTATTTGACTTACTCCAAACCTGTAGATGTTTGAAGTTTTACTGAAAGATTTTTCTTAAAAATATAGTCCATATTTATCAATGTATGGTCTATATATTGTGCTTTTTATAAGTTTTTACTATACACATAAATTTTAAAACTGATTTCAGATCTATCCCCTTCTGTGTGAATATTCACATGTTTCACTGCCCCACTTGCTGCTGGGCGTAATGATATAAGCAAATTTACTTTTCTAAGACACAAATTTTCCTAAATTCAAAAATATATCTAGCCCTAGGAGTTTTGGATAAAGAATTACAGACATCTTTAATATGCAACTTTCCCTTGAAGGTTTTAATACTTCAACTTTTCTTTGAAAGAATTCCATTGGTAGATTTTATAATGTTGAACCAACCACCTTTGCATTCTCGAACAAACCCTACTTTTTCATCAAGTATTTTTTGTCATGCTTTTCTATATTTCTTGATGTTAAATTTTGAATGTTGCATCTTTATTCCTAAGTAGAATTTATCTTTTTGGCTTTCTTTTGCTAGCATCGTTATCAGGTTTGAATGTTAAAGTTATGATGCTTTTGTATAGTTAAAAGTAACAACAGCTGTGAGTCCATGCGGTCTTTATACCTTTTTCAATGGCTAATGTTTTTTATTGTCTTTCCAATCTCTTCTATGGCTGTTGATCCTAGTCATATTTTCTACGTGTTATCAGTCAAGTTTGGTGATTATTAATTTGGCCAAAAACAAAAAAAAATCATCTATTACCTCTAGGTTTACAGCAGTATTTTCTTATAATTATTTTAACATTTCCTGAATGTGTGATTATGGCTTCTGCCTAATTACCTTTCCTCTTTTACTCTTTTCTTCATTCTAACTTGTATAAGCTTTAGTGTTTTATTAATCTTTACAAAAGAACCAGCATTTGACTCTAAATTTCTTTTCTACATTTCTGTTTTGTTTTCTACCTCATAATTTCAGCTATTAACTTTATTTCTCCCTTCCTAATTTCTATCTGCCTTGATACCCAAGACAAAAATAAGTTTCTTTATTTTTTCTCCTCCTTAAATAATGCAGGTATGTAGGCAGGTATTTTTCTCTAATTAAAGATTTTTATTGTATCCCTATTTGGATGTGTGGTTTTATTATTACCTTTATCATACCTGCTACTATGTTTTTTAATTTCTGTTTAATCCAAAAATTGTCTAAGAATGTGTTTGTTAGCAACCTAAAAGTTTTGGGTCCTGATTTATTTTTAAATGTATTGTCTTATGCTTGCAGAGTTTTTGTAGTCCTGTAAAATATTACTCTAAAAATTTTGCTAGAGTTTTTGTAATGAAATACACGATAGATTTTGTTTCATAAACCTAAGGGAGGAAACTATGTTCTTTACTTGGGGGATTAAAGGTTTTCTCTGTACATTGAGTTTGTTCCTCTTATTCAAGACCACTGTATCATTTTTTTTCCCTAAAATCTGTCCAATTTGTGGGCATGGTGGTAGGCACCTGTAGTCCCATCTACTCAGGAGGCTGAGGTGGGAGGATCGCTTGAGCCCAGGAGTTGAGGCTGCAATGCACTATGATCGAGCTACTCCAGCCTGGGCAATAGGAAGAGACTCTCTGTAAAAAATAAATAAAACAAAATCTGTCCAATTTTCCAAAAGCTATGCTAACATCTCCTGGTTTGACTCATTACTTTAAATTTTCTTTGCATGTCTAATAGTTTTTGCTTTAAATATTTAGCCACTATGTTTAGCACATATAGGTTTAGCATAACTGTACCTTCCTAATAGATTTTCCTTTTATTATGTGATGTCTACCTTTACCTGTTTAATGCTTTAAACTATAAATTCTACCAAATATATTTTTCCCTTTCTTTTGCTTTCGTTTGCCTATCACTCTTTCACTATTCCATGATCAGTTT